>JABXJD010000340.1:7500-12500 GCA_013375575.1 Percina caprodes
AGAGAGAGAGAGAGAGAGAGAGAGAGAGAGAGAGAGAGAGACAGAGAGAGAGAGAGAGAGAGAGAGAGAGAGAGAGAGAGAGAGAGAGAGAGAGAGAGAGAGAGAGAGAGACAGAGAGAGAGAGAGAGAGAGAGAGAGAGAGAGAGAGAGAGAGAGAGAGAGAGAGAGAGAGAGAGAGAGAGAGAGAGAGAGAGAGAGAGAGAGAGAGAGAGAGAGAGAGAGAGAGAGAGAGAGAGAGAGAGAGAGAGAGAGAGAGAGAGAGAGAGAGAGAGAGAGAGAGAGAGAGAGAGAGAGAGAGAGAGAGAGAGAGAGAGAGAGAGAGAGAGAGAGAGAGAGAGACAGAGAGAGAGAGAGAGAGAGAGAGAGAGAGAGAGACAGAGAGAGAGAGAGAGAGAGAGAGAGAGAGAGAGAGAGAGAGAGAGAGAGAGAGAGAGAGAGACAGAGAGAGAGAGAGAGAGAGAGAGAGAGAGAGAGAGAGAGAGAGAGAGAGAGAGACAGAGAGAGAGAGAGAGAGAGAGAGAGAGAGAGAGAGAGAGAGAGAGAGAGAGAATCAGTCTGCCGGTGGTTGAGTGAGAGTGTGTCCGGGCTGCGGAGCCTCTGAATGGGATTACTCCGGTCGAGCTGCCGCTGTTGCTGCTGGAGGAACCATGCGGCGGCCGCAGAGCTGCTGTTCTCCCCCGCTCCCCTCGCTGCTCCTCCCGCTGCTGCTGCTGCCGATCCTCGGGCTCTGCAGCGGAACAAGTTTCCCGAGCAACATCCACATCGGTGAGTCGGGGACATCCGGGACAATCCCTCTAAATTACTCATTTTTAGACATCTTAATAAGCCTGGATTCATTTTTAGCTCATATTTTATTCTTCATGTTCTTACTGTTTACATTTTTTATATCGTTTTTTTAACATTTTTTATTGTTGTCATGTTTTTAACTATTTTTTTGGGTCATCTCATTCCCTGTTATTTATTTTCTATTTTGTTTTCTGTCTGCTATGTTTTGTATTTCATGTATTCTTGTGTTCAGGCTGTTTACTAGTGTCGCAGCTCTTATTTTGAAGTTTTAATAAAGCATTACGTAGGCGTAGGGAGCACAGTCTTACAGTTGTTCGGGCATTTTGTTTCTTTAAGTTATTGTGTTAAAATAGTTCAAAATCTTCCTTAAAAAAACAAAGTGATTTTTTTTGTTTTTTTTTGGGCTAATCCATCTTATTCTGAAGGTGTAGCGCAGCAGCGCGTCTCTCCCAAAACGTCACGAAATCTCGTGTTTTCTCTTTGGTGCTCACCTGGCTGAGGAGCACGCGAGCTTGGTCAGTATTTTGTGTCACGTTGTGTTCAGGAACACGTTTAATAAAACGTGTTTTCCCAGTTTTAGCGAGTTTGTTAGTGCGAGTTGGGCTGCTAGCGCGAGGTGTTATCACGCCAAATGCTGCAGAAACACGTCACTACCCGATGTGAGTGGAGTGCAGCTGTGAGCTGCGCATGCGTCACTATGCTACAAGGAGCACGTGTCACTGCCCAATGTGAGGAGAGTGTCGGTCCGCCTGCACGACCCGTTCTGCGCATGTGCAGATGATGTCATGATGTAGAGGATTTACGGCGCTGCACCATCTGTTCCACGGTAGCGGTCTGCCGTTAGCCTCCACCGGAAAGCTAACCACGTTAGCTTAGCTAACAGCTAATTCGGCTAATCGCTAGCTGACAGCTTGATTCAGCCTAAAATAACGTTACTCAGACTAAACGGCGGGAAAAGCTGCTGTAGCTACGTGAAGACGTTACCGTAGTAATAAAGACGAGTATTGAGTGGTTGTGTTTTAAATGAGCAACGTAACGTAGAACTGACGTAACAGCTGTTTATATTTAAACGGTTATTTTAACTTTTGAGGGTCTTTTACATGCCGTCTCAGCTAGCGGTTAACAGAATTAGCTGTTAATAAAGCTAACGTTAGCTTTCCAGTGGAGGCGAACGGTTTTCTTTAACTGTCAATGGGAACAGATCGTGTAGTGTAGTAAATCCGCGTTCATCATGACATCATCATGACATCATCATGACATCATCTGCACATGCGCAGAACGGATCGTGTACCGACAGAGTGCTCAGATGTATAACTGTCGTACTGAAATTAGTGAAATCCATGAAATAAAAAAGTTTTCTCATTAGAAACAATAACAGAAGATGGAAATCATTTCAGAAACGTTGTAGCTATCTATGCTAACGTTAGCTCAAAACACCATTCAGCTGACAGCCTTTGTTGTGTTTGATGCTAACTTGTAGCTAAGCTAGCAGTGAACCAACTTCGTTAAGTAGGTCCATTTTTACTGTGACGTTACAGAAGTCTCTCGTTAGCATCTCGGAGGCTACTTCAGACGTTACAGAAGTCTCTCGTTAGCATCTCGGAGGCTACTTCGGACGTTACAGAAGTCTCTCGTTAGCAAGTCTCTCGTTAGCATCTCGGAGGCTACTGACGTTACAGAAGTCTCTCGTTAGCATCTCGGAGGCTACTTCAGACGTTACAGAAGTCTCTCGTTAGCATCTCGGAGGCTACTTCAGACGTTACAGAAGTCTCTCGTTAGCATCTCGGAGGCTACTTCAGACGTTACAGAAGTCTCTCGTTAGCATCTCGGAGGCTACTTCGGACGTTACAGAAGTCTCTCGTTAGCATCTCGGAGGCTACTTCAGACGTTACAGAAGTCTCTCGTTAGCATCTCGGAGGCTACTTCAGACGCTACAGAAGTCTCTCGTTAGCATCTCGGAGGCTACTTCAGACGTTACAGAAGTCTCTCGTTAGCATCTCGGAGGCTACTTCAGACGTTACAGAAGTCTCTCGTTAGCATCTCGGAGGCTACTTGTCGCAAAGTGACGCATGCGCAACTCAAATCTGCCCTCTCATGTGTCATGTGACTCCGTGTGTAAAGCCATCACCGTAATTACCGTATTGTCAGGAGAAGCTAATGTTAACTAGCATGTTAGTTAGCAGTAATTAGCCTGTGTCTATGTTAATGTTAACTAGCATGTTAGTTAGCAGTAATTAGCCTGTGTCTATGTTAATGTTAATTAGCATGTTAGTTAGTAGTAATTAGCCTGTGCCTATGTTAATGTTAACTAGCATGTTAGTTAGTAGTAATTAGCCTGTGCTTATGTTAATGTTAACTAGCATGTTAGTTAGCAGTAATTAGCCTGTGTCTGTGTTAATGTTAACTAGTATGTTAGTTAGCAGTAATTAGCCTGTGCCTATGTTAATGTTAACTAGCATGTTAGTTAGCAGTAATTAGCCTGTGCCTATGTTAATGTTAACTAGCATGTTAGTTAGCAGTAATTAGCCTGTGCCTATGTTAATGTTAACTAGCATGTTAGTTAGTAGTAATTAGCCTGTGTCTATGTTAATGTTAACTAGCATGTTAGTTAGCAGTAATTAGCCTGTGCCTATGTTAATGTTAACTAGCATCTTCTTCTTCAGTGACATTATTTAACCCAGCTGTGTGTCTTTGTGGTACAGGAGGTCTCTTCCCCACCGGCTCCCATGAGTACGAGGTGTTTCGCTTCGCCCTGGCGCAGCACCAGGACGTCCCCAAACTGGTGCCGCAGGTGGACATGGTGGACACGGGAAGCAGCTTCGCCATGACCTACGCCTGTAAGTTCAGACAAAGACGCTGTGACAATTATGAGAGAAGTTTTTGTAATGATAGTTACAGACTTTTAGCGTGTATAGAGCAGCATATCTCCACCAGACTCCATGTAAATAATCACTACTTTTAGCGTGTATAGAGCAGCATATCTCCACCAGACTCCATGTAAATAATCACTACTTTTAGCGTGTATAGAGCAGCATATCTCCACCAGACTCCATGTAAATAATCACTACTTTTAGCGTGTATAGAGCAGCATATCTCCACCAGACTCCATGTAAATAATCACTACTTTTAGCGTGTATAAAGCAGCATATCTCCACCAGACTCCATGTAAATAATCACTACTTTTAGCGTGTATAGAGCAGCATATCTCCACCAGACTCCATGTAAATAATCACTACTTTTAGCGTGTATAGAGCAGCATATCTCCACCAGACTCCATGTAAATAATCACTACTTTTAGCGTGTATAGAGCAGCATATCTCCACCAGACTCCATGTAAATAATCACTACTTTTAGCGTGTATAGAGCAGCATATCTCCACCAGACTCCATGTAAATAATCACTACTTTTAGCGTGTATAGAGCAGCATATCTCCACCAGACTCCATGTAAATAATCACTACTTTTAGCGTGTATAGAGCAGCATATCTCCACCAGACTCCATGTAAATAATCACTACTTTTAGCGTGTATAGAGCAGCATATCTCCACCAGACTCCATGTAAATAATCACTACTTTTAGCGTGTATAGAGCAGCATCTCTCCACCAGACTCCATGTAAATAATCACTACTTTTAGTGTATATAGAGCAGCATATCTCCACCAGACTCCATGTAAATAATCACTACTTTTAGCGTGTATAGAGCAGCATCTCTCCACCAGACTCCATGTAAATAATCACTACTTTTAGCGTGTATAGAGCAGCATATCTCCACCAGACTCCATGTAAATAATCACTACTTTTAGCGTGTATAGAGCAGCATATCTCCACCAGACTCCATGTAAATAATCACTACTTTTAGCGTGTATAGAGCAGCATATCTCCACCAGACTCCATGTAAATAATCACTACTTTTAGTGTGTATAGAGCAGCATATCTCCACCAGACTCCATGTTAATAATCACTACTTTTGATGATGTGATTATTTACATGGAGTCTGGTGGGTTTGGTGATGGTGATTTCTGTTTCATGTTAAACTAAAAGGATCTTACTCTTTAACTAAAAGGTCCATTTCTGTAGGGATCCATCCCATAACACAGGTTTGTGAATTAACACTTGTAGTACTCAAATTAATTCTAACTTTCTTTGTGTAGCACATTTCAAAACGTGACAGTGGGGCGAGCTAGTCTCGTTTTGTCACCCAACATGGCTTTGAGC
>JABXJD010000340.1:22500-25000 GCA_013375575.1 Percina caprodes
GTCTATAGTTCTTGTATTGGTCTATAGTTCTTGTATTGGCCCCTAGTTGTTGTTTAGATCCATAGTTCTTGTATTGGTCCCTAGTTCTTGTATAGGTCCATAGTCCTTGTATTGGTCTATAGTTCTTGTATTGGTCTCTAGTTTTTGTATTGGTTTCTAGTTCTTGTATTGGTCTCTAGTTCTTGTATTGGTCTATAGTTCTTGTATTGGTCTCTAGTTTTTGTATTGTTCTCTAGTTCTTGTATTGGTCAGTGGTTCTTGTATTGGTCTATAGTTCTTGTATTGGTCTCTAGTTCTTGTATTGGTCTATAGTTCCTGTATTAGTCTCTAGTTCTTGTATTGGTCTATAGTTCCTGTATTAGTCTCTAGTTCTTGTATTGGTCTATAGTTCTTGTATTGGTCTCTAGTTCTTGTATTGGTCTCTAGTTCTAGTTGCATAGTCTGTCCACCAGAGGACGATCTACAACGTCCCTTTTACTGATGGTGTTGCATAGTCTGTCCACCAGAGGACGCTCTACAACGTCCCTGTTAGTGATGGTGTTGCATAGTCTGTCCACCAGAGGACGCTCTACAACGTCCCTGTTAGTGATGGTGTTGCATAGTCTGTCCACCAGAGGACGCTCTACAACGTCCCTGTTAGTGATGGTGTTGCATAGTCTGTCCACCAGAGGACGCTCTACAACGTCCCTGTTAGTGATGGCGTTGCATAGTCTGTCCACCAGAGGACGCTCTACAACGTCCCTGTTAGTGATGGCGTTGCATAGTCTGTCCACCAGAGGACGCTCTACAACGTCCCTGTTAGTGATGGCGTTGCATAGTCTGTCCACCAGAGGACGCTCTACAACGTCCCTGTTACTGATGGCGTTGCATAGTCTGTCCACCAGAGGACGCTCTACAACGTCCCTGCTACTGATGGCGTTGCATAGTCTGTCCACCAGAGGACGCTCTACAATGTCCCCGTTAGTGATGGTGTTGCATAGTCTGTCCACCAGAGGACGCTCTACAACGTCCCCGTTAGTGATGGCGTTGCATAGTCTGTCCACCAGAGGACGCTCTACAACGTCCCTATTAGTGATGGCGTTGCATAGTCTGTCCACCAGAGGACGCTCTACAACGTCCCTGTTAGTGATGGCGTTGCATAGTCTGTCCCCCAGAGGACGCTCTACAACGTCCCTGTTAGTGATGGCGTTGCATAGTCTGTCCACCAAAGGACGCTCTACAACGTCCCTGTTAGTGATGGTGTTGATAGTCTGTCCACCAGAGGACGCTCTACAACGTCCCTGTTAGTGATGGTGTTGCATAGTCTGTCCACCAGAGGACGCTCTACAACGTCCCTGTTAGTGATGGCGTTGATAGTCTGTCCACCAGAGGACGCTCTACAACGTCCCTGTTAGTGATGGCGTTGCATAGTCTGTCCACCAGAGGACGCTCTACAACGTCCCCGTTAGTGATGGCGTTGATAGTCTGTCCACCAGAGGACGCTCTACAACGTCCCCGTTAGTGATGGCGTTGATAGTCTGTCCACCAGAGGACGCTCTACAACGTCCCCGTTAGTGATGGCGTTGCATAGTCTGTCCACCAGAGGACGCTCTACAACGTCCCGTTAGTGATGGCGTTGCATAGTCTGTCCACCAGAGGACGCTCTACAACGTCCCCGTTAGTGATGGCGTTGCATAGTCTGTCCACCAGAGGACGCTCTACAACGTCCCTGTTACTGATGGCGTTGCATAGTCTGTCCACCAGAGGACGCTCTACAACGTCCCTGTTAGTGATGGCGTTGCATAGTCTGTCCACCAGAGGACGCTCTACAACGTCCCTGTTAGTGATGGCGTTGCATAGTCTGTCCACCAGAGGACGCTCTACAACGTCCCTGTTAGTGATGGCGTTGCATAGTCTGTCCACCAGAGGACGCTCTACAACGTCCCTGTTAGTGATGGCGTTGCATAGTCTGTCCACCAGAGGACGCTCTACAACGTCCCTGTTAGTGATGGTGTTGATAGTCTGTCCACCAGAGGACGCTCTACAACGTCCCTGTTAGTGATGGTGTTGCATAGTCTGTCCACCAGAGGACGCTCTACAACGTCCCTGTTAGTGATGGCGTTGATAGTCTGTCCACCAGAGGACGCTCTACAACGTCCCTGTTAGTGATGGCGTTGCATAGTCTGTCCACCAGAGGACGCTCTACAACGTCCCGTTAGTGATGGCGTTGCATAGTCTGTCCACCAGAGGACGCTCTACAACGTCCCTGTTAGTGATGGCGTTGCATAGTCTGTCCACCAGAGGACGCTCTACAACGTCCCTGTTAGTGATGGCGTTGCATAGTCTGTCCCCCAGAGGACGCTCTACAACGTCCCTGTTAGTGATGGCGTTGCATAGTCTGTCCACCAAAGGACGCTCTACAACGTCCCTGTTAGTGATGGTGTTGATAGTCTGTCCACCAGAGGACGCTCTACAACGTCCCTGTTAGTGATGGTGTTGCATAGTCTGTCCACCAGAGGAC
>JABXJD010000340.1:30000-32500 GCA_013375575.1 Percina caprodes
CCTGAACACACCACCACCATACTGGTAAGACCCTGAACACACCACCATGCTGGTAAGACCCTGAACACACCACCACCATACTGGTAAGACCCTGAACACACCACCATGCTGGTAAGACCCTGAACACACCACCACATTGGGAAGACCCTGAACACACCACACACCACCATACTCGCCAAAACCATCAGGAAAAGCGTCAAAAGCGTCGAAAAAGACGACCGAAACATGTATATGTATATGTATAAATGTGTGTAATGTACGTGCTCCCCGTGCAGGAAGCGCCCTACATGATGCTGAAGAAGAACCACGAGCAGCTGGAGGGGAACGACCGGTACGAGGGCTACTGCGCCGAGCTGGCCGCCGAGATCGCCAAACACGTGGGCTTCGTGTACCGGCTGGAGCTGGTGGGGGACGGCAAGTACGGGGCCCGGGACTCCGACACCAAGCTGTGGAACGGCATGGTGGGGGAGCTGGTCTACGGGGTGAGGGGGGCTTATTATTATTATTATTATTATTATTAATAACTCATTACCAAGTGGAGACTCTGCTTTGAGCAACAACTTAAAAAGTGACTAACAGGGACAAATTCTCTCTCTCTCTCCCCCTCTCTGTTTCTCTCTGTCTCCCCCTCTGTGTCTCTCTCTCTCTCCCCCCTCTCTGGTTCTCTCTGTCCCCCCTCTCTGTGTCTCTCTCTCTCTCCCCTCTCTGGTTCTCTCTCTGTCCCCCCCCCCCGTCTCTCTGTGTAGAAGGCAGACGTGGCGGTGGCCCCCCTCACCATCACTCTGGTGCGAGAGCAGGTGATAGACTTCACCAAACCCTTCATGTCTCTGGGGATCTCCATCATGATCAAGAAACCCACCAAGTCCAAACCGGGTGTCTTCTCCTTCCTGGACCCGCTGGCCTACGAGATCTGGATGTGCATCGTCTTCGCCTACATCGGAGTCAGCGTGGTGCTCTTCCTGGTCAGAAGACTCTCCCACTCTCAGAAATAAACCCACCTCGCTCCATGTAAATAATCAGGACTTTTAGCGTGTATAGAGCAGCATATCTCCACCAGACTCCATGTAAATAATCACTACTTTTAGCGTGTATAGAGCAGCATATCTCCACCAGACTACATGTAAATAATCACTACTTTTAGCATGTATAGAGCAGCATATCTCCACCAGACTCCATGTAAATAATCATTACTTTTAGCGTGTATAGAGCAGCATATCTCCACCAGACTCCATGTAAATAATCACTACTTTTAGTGTGTATAGAGCAGCATATCTCCACCAGACTCCATGTAAATAATCACTACTTTTAGTGTGTATAGAGCAGCATATCTCCACCAGACTCCATGTAAATAATCACTACTTTTAGCGTGTATAGAGCAGCATATCTCCACCAGACTCCATGTAAATAATCACTACTTTTAGCGTGTATAGAGCAGCATATCTCCACCAGACTCCATGTAAATAATCACTACTTTTAGTGTGTATAGAGCAGCATATCTCCACCAGACTCCATGTAAATAATCACTGCTTTTATCTGTCCTGTAGTGTTGATTACAGCTTGTTTGTACTCTGTCTCAGGTGAGTCGTTTCAGTCCGTATGAATGGAAGGGGGAAGACTCTGACGATGAAGATGAAACTTTGCCCTCCTCTTCATCCCGACATGATCCAGTTGTACCTCGCTCTCCAGGTATCTCCATCATCCTCTTCATCATCCTCTTCATCACACTCTGAAAACATCCCAGTTTGTTTCATAGTTACCGAGGCCGAGTGAAGACTTTTCTGCTTTTGCTCCTTTTTTGCAACATTTTCATGTTTTCTTTTGTCTTTTTGATGTTTTTTGTAATATTTTTGAAGATTTTTCACCAACGTTTTTGCCGATTCTTTCAACCGTTTTCTACTCAACGTTTTTGACAAAAGAAAAAAAAAATTTAACGTTTATGACGCTTTTTTACAACATTATTTTTGGCTTCTAACATTTTTTAAGTTTTTTACGTTTTGACGTATTTTTTACATAATTATTTTCGTTTTTTTAACGTTTTTTTCAACATTTTTTTTAAAACATTTTTGACGCTTTTTTATACCTAAAAAATTCTGTTAATTTTTCAATGAAAAAATAAAGTTTTTTACATTTTTTTCCAGCAGTTTCCAAGACCTTTAAACCGTCCTGGAGTCCTCCACCGGTTCCACCCTGGCTGGTGTTTTGTAACGTATTGCGGTTTCTGTTCCTTAGGGTTCTTCCAGCCTCACATGCAGAACCAGAACCAGAACCAGCAGAAAGAGAAGGAGAGTCCTGAGCACACCAACGACTTCGGGATCTTTAACTCGCTCTGGTTCTCTCTCGGGGCCTTCATGCAGCAGGGCTGCGACATCTCCCCCAGGTAAGGAACAGGGTACCAACCGGCTCCCCTAGGTACAGAACAGGGTACCAACCGGCCCCCCTAGGTAAAGAACAGGGTACCAACCGGTCCCCCAGGTAAGGACCAGGGTACCACCCGGCCCCC
>JABXJD010000340.1:40000-42500 GCA_013375575.1 Percina caprodes
AACACCAGGCCCAAAACCGATTACAAGCCAAAACTTACCCAAAAACACCAGGCCCAAAACCGGTAACAAGCCAGAACTCACCCAAATACACCAGGCCCGAATCCGGCAACAATCCAAAACTTACCCAAATACACCAGGCCCAAAACCGGTAACAATCCAAAACTTACACAAAAACACCAAGCCAAAAACCGGCAACAAGCCAGAACTTACCCAAAAACACCAAGCCCAAATATTATGTTTATTTTATAATGTTATTATAATATTATAATGCAGGTTATTACATAATAAAGTGAATTTCTTTTACAATTTAAGACATTTTATGACACAATGTGTTGTTGCAGGTTCTTTGTGGCGAACCAGCCAGGTTTCTATTCTAGTCTATATCCTCGAGGGGTTTCCCCTATTCTAGTCTTTTCTTTATTAATTTGGACGGCTCTCAGCATTTTCCTCTCCTGCCCATCCCAGGGACTTTTATTCTATACAGTGAGATAATTTAACCCTTATATCAAATTGACCCGTTGTCCTATATCAATGTTCTTTTTAATTCCCCAAAATAACATGATTGATTCCACACAACACTCTTTGCCAAGTACAAATCTCTACTTTCATTCATTTTGGGGCGTCTTATTCAATTTTATAGCATTTGAAACCAAATGGAAGTGTTTTTGAAATAGTATTAGTATTATATGTATGTATATATAAAGTAGTATTAGTATTATATGTATATATATATAAAGTAGTATTGGTATTAAATATAAATAGTATTGAGTAAAAGTTGACATATTCCAGTCTGTGATTATCATCAACATCCATTCCTTTAATTTTAGTCTCAATAATTCCTAATTTCTGCTTTTCTAACTCAAACATTAGATATAATTTCCTATAAATGAGGTTTATTGACCATAAATTCCAAAAATAACTGTAAAACTAAAGTTAATAAGTTATTGTTATGTAGTGTTGAAAACGTCAAAAAAAGTGACAAACATTGAAAAAGGGTCAAAAACGTTAAAAAAGTTAAAAATATAGATTAAAAGTGTCAACAAAAGTTAATTTTCATTCTTGAGCTGACCAGTGATACACGGTGAGTAAAATGCCCCCGATCTCTGACATTGGACAGTGTTGACTCCGCCCCCCCCCCCTTTAACATCTCTCATGTATGATAATACTAATGCTTGGTAATGAAGGGCCAATGGCCCCCCGCTAATAGAAATCCCAATAAATCAAAAATCTAATTCAATTGAAAACATCATTAACATTAAAACATTGAAAATTAAAAACACAAATCCCAGTTTCTTATTTCCACAGTCAGTCGTCTTGTTTCCCGGAGTGTTTTCAGCTCTTGCCGGTTACCCAAAGTGATATAGTAATACACATCTCGCATGTAGGGGACCCAGGCCGAACCAGGCCGAACCAGGCTAGATGGAGTATTAATATCACTTTACACTGACATTTACCACAAAAAAACAAAATGCAAAGATTCTTGTGTGATTGTGCCTGTTTCTTCTTTTCTTTTGTTGTCGTTGGGATGTGTAACAACGCATTATGTAATAACAATGCATTATGTTATAAAACGTCACAATATAGGCCTAATAAATGTGTTCTTCATGTAATAATCTGCCGCATTTTGTAATAAAAACCCAGAACGCAGTATTTAATAAATTTAGCGATGCGTATTGGCCAATGAAAGGTGACATTAATCTACTGAACAAATAGTATTTATTTTTTAATTTTTTGACATATAGTGTTATAAAAAATGAATGAAGGCATCCATTTTGCTTGGTTGTTACATAAAGCAACATATTAAATTTTTGTAAAAAAAAAAAAAAAAGTGCAACCCCGAATTTTATATATATATATATATATATATATATATATATATATATATATATATATATATATATATATATATATTTACAGTATATACAATATTATAATATTACAATGCAGGTTATTACATAATAAAGTGAATTGACATAATGCGTTGTTGCAGGTTCTTTGTGGCGAACCAGCCAGATTCAAAGCGTCGCAGCTGAATAATAACATAACATAACATGGAGGTGCATAATGTTATTTATGTTATTCCCCCCCCCCCGCCCCTCCCATGGTTCTTTTTGTTTTTAAGAATCCCAGTAAACCTAGCAGTACTGAAGCTCAATGAACAAGCCATCTTAGACAAGTTGAAAAACAAGTGGTGGTATGACAAGGGGGAGTGTGGACACAAGGACTCCGGCAGAAAGGTCAGTTCAGTTCCTGGGGGGGTTGCTCGGCCCGGTCCCCCCTTCACTCCCCCCTTCACCCCCTCACCCCTACACACACACATACACACACAAACACTGATGCTCTTGTCTCCAACCTGTCATGCACTCTCTTTTCCTGGACACATGGCTGGGAGCTAACATGGCAGATTGGAGAGGAAAGAGCTCTGATTGGCTCCCCCCAGCTTCCTGTTGCAGAGGCCCCTCCCACTCTGGTGCTTTCCCTTCCGTTGCGAGGCTGCATG
>JABXJD010000340.1:50000-57500 GCA_013375575.1 Percina caprodes
TTTTGACATACTATACTATGACTTTTTATGACTTTTTGACATACTATACTATGACTTTTAATAACTTTTCGACATACTATACCATGACTTTTAACAACTTTTGGACATACTGTACTTAGACTTTTTATACTTTTTGACATACTATACTATGATTTTTAATAACTTTTGACATACTATACTATGACTTTTAATAACTTTTGACATACTATACTATGACTTTTTATACTTTTCGACATACTATACTATGACTTTTAATAACTTTTCGACATACTATACCATGACTTTTAACAACTTTTGGACATACTGTACTTAGACTTTTATACTTTTTGACATACTATACTATGATTTTTAATAACTTTTTGACATACTATACTATGACTTTTAATAACTTTTGACATACTATTCTATGACTTTTTATACTTTTTGACATACTATACTATGACTTTTAATAACTTTTGACATACTATACTATGACTTTTTATACTTTTCGACATACTAATCTGTGACTTTTTATATTTTTTGACATACTATACTATGACTTTTTATATTTTTCGACATACTATACTATGATTTTTATGACTTTTTGACATACTATACTATGATTTTTATGACTTTTTGACATACTATACTATTATTTTTCATAACTTTTGACATACTATACTATGATTTTTATGACTTTTTGACATACTATACTATTATTTTTCATAACTTTTTGACATACTATACTATGATTTTTACACTTTTTGACACTATACTACGAATTTTTATACTTTTGACATACTATACTATGACTTTTTATACTTTTGACATACTATACTATGACTTTTATACTTTTTACATACTATACTATGACTTATTATGTTATTTCCAAAATGACATTTGTAAAATGTTATTGGAACATTTGCAAATTGAATTTCGTAGTTTCGCAAGTAGAAGTCGGTAAGTTGTCATGGTGACGGGGATGTAGGAGACGGAGCTAATTCCAAATGTCCACATTCATCCGTCCCAAACATTCCTGTGCGACTAATCTGAGGCGGGGATCGAACCCGCGTCTCCTGAAGTCCAGATGGCATCTTCCACCACTGGACCATCTACCAGGACGATGATGTCATATTCTATACTATGACTTTTATGACCTTTTATGTATTTTTATGACTATTTTTTTGTCTTTTTGTTACTTTTTATGACTTTTTATAACCTTTTATGACTTAGATAATTAACACAGGTCTCACTCTGCAGAAAACTTTTTATTTTTTTATTTCAGGTTTTATCTCAACATTTTGGATCAGTTACACCTTAAACACCTTAAAAGATGAATTTCAGAAGAAATATAGAAGACGTGGTTACACCTCAGAAGGTTAAAGTGGGATAACTTCAGAATACCTTACAGGGAGAAACAAGCTGTAATGTTACCTACAGGACAGATGTTCAGCATCAGGGAGAAACAAGCTGTAATGTTACCCTACAGGACAGATGTTCATCATCAGGTAGAAACAAGCTGTAATGTTACCCTACAGGACAGATGTTCAGCATCAGGTAGAAACAAGCTGTAATGTTACCCTACAGGACAGATGTTCATCATCAGGTAGAAACAAGCTGTAATGTTACCCTACAGGACAGATGTTCAGCATCAGGTAGAAACAAGCTGTAATGTTACCCTACAGGACAGATGTTCATCATCAGGTAGAAACAAGCTGTAATGTTACCCTACAAGACAGATGTTCAGCATCAGGGAGAAACAAGCTGTAATGACTGATTATTTGCATGGAGTCTGGTGGGTTTGTTTGAAATAAACAATCAGAATAATGGCAAAAAATGGCAGAAACAAGCGACAAAAGTTCACATTTCTGGGTCCGTTCTCTCAACCGATGAAGATGATGATGATGAAGGCTTCCTCTCAGCTGATGATGATTTTGAAGACTCTCTCAGCCGATGATGAGGAAATGGCGTCAAAAAGATTCAGACAAAATCTTAGAAAAAGGAAAAAATAAAGTCTGAAAAATGTGACAAGAAGGTCTCAGCTGATGATGAAGACTTCATCAGCTGATGATGAAGACTCTGGGCCCTTCCTCTCTCATTGGAGGCAGGCTGTCTATCACCATGTTGTCCATCAGTCCGTATTTATCCTCTTTTCTTCCTGCTGCGTGTCCATTGGCTGGAACCTCGGGAGGCCCCTCCCGCTCCACCCATGAGCCAGCTGATTGGTCAGCTGCTTCATGGTCACCTGAAACAGAAAACTTTTTGTCTTTTTTTGTTTCTTGTTGTCAACGTTATGAAGCTTTATGTGTTTACCTGTATGTCTCTGAAGAGCTGCAGCATGGCCACGCCCACCACGATGACCAGGAAGGAGGCGAGCGCGGCGGCCACGTCGGCGGCGGCCATCTTGTTCCACTCCTGGAAGAGGACGACAGAGGTGAGCAGCACCACGGAGGTGAAGAGGACGTAGTACACGGGGAAGACCAGCACCGTGTGGAAGGTGTCCAGGGACCGGTTCAGGTAGTTCACCTACACACACACACACACACACACACATATAATAATTATAATAATAATATGAAAGGGACAATGTAGAGACGGGGGGGGGGCACAGCTCACCTGTGTTACTATGGAGACGATGAGAGTGACGAGCAGGATCCAGGTGAGAGGACGACCCAGCACTGAAACATCAGAGGACACTACAGAGACACAGAGACAGAGACACAGAGACACAGAGACACAGAGACACAGAGTCAGAGACACAGAGACAGAGAGACAGTATTAGGGGCACCACTATATAAAAGCTGTTGTTGTGTAGTTGTGTGTGTGTGTACCCGTGCTGAGGACCAGGGCCAGGCCCTTCACAGAGGACACGGTGAAGGCTCCCAGCAGGGAACAGATGCTGATGTAGACCAGGATGTTGGAGCAGCCGAACCGTGGAGACACGTAACACACCAGCAGGACGCACAACAGCAACACAACTGACCCAAACACCAGGAACCCTACACACATGCAGAGACACACACACACACACACACACACACACACACACACACACACACACAGACACACACACACACACCGTGCAATGAGACCATGAGAAGACGGAGAGGACATTCAAACTAAAGGACCCATTAACGGTCTGCTCTGTTTGAAGCAGTGGTCGTAGCCTAATATCACGTAGCGATGGCCTGCCACTGCTTCACGTAGCCTACAGAATGGAAACTTTCTCTTTTTGGGACACAAGCTCTCCACAGTCGGCCCAGTGTTGGAGCATGGAACATGGTTAGTCTCTGTTCTCATTAGAGAACGCAATAATCACATTCAGTATTTGATATTTTACAATGATTTATGCATTGTACCTAAATAAAGTTGCCAGTGAGTCCATCTAATATAGTTTTGTAATGACTAACCGGGGAGCAGGGAAAAAGCTGAAAGACATAGCTGCCATGATGACAGTAAGAACCTTCAACTCTGAATTGTATAAGTTCTAAGTATCTAATATTGTATATTGTATAAGATGTATATGCATCATTACATTAGGTCAGTATAAGATGTATATGCATCATTACATTAGGTCAGTATAAGATGTATATGCATCATTACATTAGGTCAGTATAAGATGTATATGCATCATTACATTAGGTCAGTATAAGATGTATATGCATCATTACATTAGGTCAGTATAAGATGTATATGCATCATTACATTAGTTCAGTATAAGATGTATATGCATCATTACATTAGGTCAGTATAAGATGTATATGCATCATTACATTAGGTCAGTATAAGATGTATATGCATCATTACATTAGGTCAGTATAAGATGTATATGCATCATTCCATTAGGTCAGTATAAGATGTATATGCATCCATTACATTAGGTCAGTATAAGATGTATATGCATCATTACATTAGGTCAGTATAAGATGTATATGCATCATTACATTAGGTCAGTATAAGATGTATATGCATCATTACATTAGGTCAGTATAAGATGTATATGCATCATTACATTAGGTCAGTATAAGATGTATATGCATCATTACATTAGGTCAGTATAAGATGTATATGCATCATTACATTAGGTCAGTATAAGATGTATATGCATCATTACATTAAGTCAGTATAAGATGTATATGCATCATTACATTAGGTCAGTATAAGATGTATATGCATCATTACATTAGGTCAGTATAAGATGTATATGCATCATTACATTAGGTCAGTATAAGATGTATATGCATCATTACATTAGGTCAGTATAAGATGTATATGCATCCATTACATAAGTTCAGTATAAGATGTATATGCATCATTACATTAGGTCAGTATAAGATGTATATGCATCATTACATTAGGTCAGTATAAGATGTATATGCATCATTACATTAGGTCAGTATAAGATGTATATGCATCATTACATTAGGTCAGTATAAGATGTATATGCATCATTACATTAAGTCAGTATAAGATGTATATGCATCATTACATTAGGTCAGTATAAGATGTATATGCATCATTACATTAGGTCAGTATAAGATGTGAATGCATCCATTACATTAGGTCAGTATAAGATGTATATGCATCATTACATTAGGTCAGTATAAGATGTATATGCATCCATCACATTAGGTCAGCATAAGATGTATATGCATCATTACATTAGGTCAGTATAAGATGTATATGCATCCATTACATTAGGTCAGTATAAGATGCATATGCATCCATTACATTAGGTCGGTATAAGATGTATATGCATCATTACATTAGGTCAGTATAAGATGTATATGCATCCATTGCATTAGGTCAGTATAAGATGTATATGCATCATTACATTAGGTCAGTATAAGATGTATATGCATCATTACATTAGGTCAGTATAAGATGTATATGCATCCATTACATTAGGTCAGTATAAGATGTATATGCATCATTACATTAAGTCAGTATAAGATGTATTTGCATCATTACATTAGGTCAGTATAAGATGTATATGCATCATTACATTAGGTCAGTATAAGATGTATATGCATCATTACATTAGGTCAGTATAAGATGTATATGCATCATTACATTAGGTCAGTATTCGATGTATATGCATCATTACATTAGGTCAGTATAAGATGTATATGCATCATTACATTAGGTCAGTATTCGATGTATATGCATCATTACATTAGGTCAGTATAAGATGTATATGCATCCATTACATTAGGTCAGTATAAGATGTATATGCATCCATTACATTAGGTCAGTATAAGATGTATATGCATCCATTACATTAGGTCAGTATAAGATGTATATGCATCATTACATTAGGTCAGTATAAGATGCATATGCATCATTACATTAGGTCGGTATAAGATGCATATGCATCATTACATTAGTCGGTATAAGATGCATATGCATCATTACATTAGATCAGTATAAGATGTATATGCATCATTACATTAGGTCAGTATAAGATGTATATGCATCATTACATTAGGTCAGTATAAGATGTATATGCATCATTACATTAGGTCAGTATAAGATGTATATGCATCATTACATTAGGTCAGTATAAGATGTATATGCATCCATTACATTAGGTCAGTATAAGATGTATATGCATCATTACATTAGGTCAGTATAAGATGTATATGCATCCATTACATTAGGTCAGTATAAGATGTATATGCATCATTACATTAAGTCAGTATAAGATGTATTGCATCATTACATTAGGTCAGTATAAGATGTATATGCATCATTACATTAGGTCAGTATAAGATGTATATGCATCATTACATTAGGTCAGTATAAGATGTATATGCATCATTACATTAGGTCAGTATAAGATGTATATGCATCATTACATTAGGTCAGTATTCGATGTATATGCATCATTACATTAGGTCAGTATTCGATGTATATGCATCCATTACATTAGTCAGTATAAGATGTATATGCATCCATTACATTAGGTCAGTATAAGATGTATATGCATCCATTACATTAGGTCAGTATAAGATGTATATGCATCATTACATTAGGTCAGTATAAGATGCATATGCATCATTACATTAGTCGGTATAAGATGCATATGCATCATTACATTAGGTCGGTATGATGCATATGCATCATTACATTAGATCAGTATAAGATGTATATGCATCATTACATTAGATCAGTATAAGATGTATATGCATCATTACATTAGGTCAGTATAAGATGCATATGCATCATTACATTAGATCAGTATAAGATGTATATGCATCATTACATTAGGTCAGTATAAGATGTATATGCATCATTACATTAGGTCGGTATAAGATGCATATGCATCATTACATTAGATCAGTATAAGATGTATATGCATCATTACATTAGATCAGTATAAGATGTATATGCATCATTACATTAGGTCGGTATAAGATGCATATGCATCATTACATTAGATCAGTATAAGATGTATATGCATCATTACATTAGGTCAGTATTCGATGTATATGCATCATTACATTAGGTCAGTATAAGATGTATATGCATCATTACATTAGGTCAGTATAAGATGTATATGCATCATTACATTAGGTCGGTATAAGATGCATATGCATCATTACATTAGATCAGTATAAGATGTATATGCATCATTACATTAGGTCAGTATTAGATGTATGCATCATTACATTAGGTCAGTATAAGATGTATATGCATCATTACATTAGGTCAGTATAAGATGTATATGCATCCATTGCAGAGCTCAACTCCTTTACCTGTGATACTGATTCCACTGAAAGGACATAGTCATTTTCATCATGCATTCACTGTCCCACTGTGAGATTCTTTATATATATATCTCATCCCAGGAGATGATATAAAGTCCAGTCCATAAAGGTTATGTCCAATCAGGTAGTTCTGTTGTGTCGTAGATTATGGTGTCACATGCTGACTGTTTAAAAGAAGTCAGTCTTTGATCACTTTCTTCTGTGCTACTGAAAATCTGAGTTCAATAATCTTTATTTTCTTTATATATTTCTTAAGGATGACATTGATGCCAGAAGGGAGTCCCTCATTAAAGGACTGCATCTATCTGAATGAGAATCCCGACATCTTGGTGCGGAAATACACGGTGAGATTAAAACAAATGGTCAAAACAGTCACTTTTTCTCCATAGTCTCCTATTATGAAAATGAAAAACCAGCTATTTTGACCCCTCTGACACATTGTCTCTTACATTAGGGATTACAGCAGTGTGAAAAACAATTTAAATTTATTCCACCATCTTCTTACACTGCACTGACCCTCATCTGACAAGGGCAGAATTGGGCCTGGGATACAGCCCTGGGGTAAATCCAGGTTAATGATGAAAATCGTCCAGGAACATGAAAACAACTTCCAGAAAAATGTAGATGAAAATTTGATCTGAATCCTTATATTTCTTTATTAATTGACCATAAATGGCAGCAGGGCAGCAGGGCAGCAGGGCAGCAGGGCAGCAGGCAGCAGGGCAGCATGGCAGGGCATTATTTGGCTGTA
>JABXJD010000340.1:60000-62500 GCA_013375575.1 Percina caprodes
GTTGATGATGTCAGAGTCTTACTGGTCAGCAGGCCCCCCCACCACACCCAGTCCTTCAGGTAACCATGGCCACCGTCACCTGAACACACACACACACACACACACACACAATGTTGGAGAGACACAACAAGGTTACACACACAACAACATTTCCTTCCTTCCTTCCTTCCTTCCTTCCTTCCTTCCTTCCTTCCTTCCTTCCTTCCTTCCTTCCTTCCTTCCTTCCTTCCTTGCCTCATTGTATCTATGAATGAGAACCAATCACCTGCTCTGGTGTGTCCGCCACTGGCCAATCGGAGGAGAGCTTTCTTCTTCAGGATGACGCTGCTGCCAATCAGGAAGGAGGAGACCAGCGCCAGGGTCAGGCCGAGCCAGAGGGTGTAGCCCACAGCTGTCTGCACATCTGGAGACAGAGAAGAAGACAGCTGTCTGCACATCTGGAGACAGAGAAGAAGACAGCTGTCTGCACATCTGGAGACAGAGAAGAAGACAGCTGTCTGCACATCTGGAGACAGAGAAGAAGACAGCTGTCTGCACATCTGGAGACAGAGAAGACACAGTCTGCACATCTGGAGACAGAAGACAGCTGTCTGCACATCTGGAGACAGAGAAGAAGACAGCTGTCTGCACATCTGGAGACAGAGAAGAAGACAGCTGTCTGCACATCTGGAGACAGAGAAGAAGACAGCTGTCTGCACATCTGGAGACAGAGAAGAAGACAGCTGTCTGCACATCTGGAGACAGAGAAGAAGACAGCTGTCTGCACATCTGGAGACAGAGAAGAAGACACAGCTGTCTGCACATCTGGAGACAGAGAAGAAGACACAGCTGTCTGCACATCTGGAGACAGAGAAGAAGACAGCTGTCTGCACATCTGGAGACAGAGAAGAAGACAGCTGTCTGCACATCTGGAGACAGAGAAGAAGACAGCTGTCTGCACATCTGGAGACAGAGAAGAAGACACAGCTGTCTGCACATCTGGAGACAGAGAAGACAGCTGTCTGCACATCTGGAGACAGAGAAGAAGACAGCTGTCTGCACATCTGGAGACAGAGAAGAAGACAGCTGTCTGCACATCTGGAGACAGAGAAGAAGACAGCTGTCTGCACATCTGGAGACAGAGAAGAAGACACAGCTGTCTGCACATCTGAGACAGAGAAGAAGACAGCTGTCTGCACATCTGGAGACAGAGAAGAAGACAGCTGTCTGCACATGGAGACAGAGAAGAAGACAGCTGTCTGCACATCTGGAGACAGAAGAAGACACAGCTGTCTGCACATCTGGAAGAGAAGACTGCATCTGGAGACAGAAGAAGACAGCTGTCTGCACATCTGGAGACAGAGAAGAAGACAGCTGTCTGCACATCTGGAGACAGAGAAGAAGACACAGCCTGCACATCTGGAGACAGAGAAGAAGACACAGCTGTCTGCACATCTGGAGACAGAGAAGAAGACACAGCTGTCTGCACATCTGGAGACAGAGAAGAAGACAGCTGTCTGCACATCTGGAGACAGAGAAGAAGACAGCTGTCTGCACATCTGGAGACAGAGAAGAAGACAGCTGTCTGCACATCTGGAGACAGAGAAGAAGACAGCTGTCTGCACATCTGGAGACAGAGAAGAAGACAGCTGTCTGCACATCTAGAGACAGAGAAGAAGACACAGCTGTCTGCACATCTGGAGACAGAGAAGAAGACAGCTGTCTGCACATCTGGAGACAGAGAAGAAGACAGCTGTCTGCACATCTGGAGACAGAGAAGAAGACAGCTGTCTGCACATCTGGAGACAGAGAAGACAGCTGTCTGCACATCTGGAGACAGAGAAGAAGACAGCTGTCTGCACATCTGGAGACAGAAGAAGACAGCTGTCTGCACATCTGGAGACAGAGAAGAAGACAGCTGTCTGCACATCTGGAGACAGAGAAGAAGACAGCTGTCTGCACATCTGGAGACAGAGAAGAAGACAGCTGTCTGCACATCTGGAGACAGAGAAGAAGACAGCTGTCTGCACATCTGGAGACAGAGAAGAAGACACAGCTGTCTGCACATCTGGAGACAGAGAAGAAGACACAGCTGTCTGCACATCTGGAGACAGAGAAGAAGACAGCTGTCTGCACATCTGGAGACAGAGAAGAAGACAGCTGTCTGCACATCTGGAGACAGAGAAGAAGACAGCTGTCTGCACATCTGGAGACAGAGAAGAAGACAGCTGTCTGCACATCTGGAGACAGAGAAGAAGACAGCTGTCTGCACATCTGGAGACAGAGAAGAAGACACAGCTGTCTGCACATCTGGAGACAGAGAAGAAGACAGCTGTCTGCACATCTGGAGACAGAGAAGACAGCTGTCTGCACATCTGGAGACAGAGAAGAAGACAGCTGTCTGCACATCTGGACACAGAAGAAGACACAGCTGTCTGCACATCTGGAGACAGAGAAGACAGCTGTCTGCACATCTGGAGACAGAGAAGAAGACAGCTGTCTGCACATCTGGAGACAGAGA
>JABXJD010000340.1:67500-70000 GCA_013375575.1 Percina caprodes
AAACGGTACGCACACTCAACCGGACAGTTCACCGGTAATAACCCGGTAATAACCCGGACGGTCCCCACTCAGTTATCGCTGTATGCCCACGGTGTTCCTCCGGTGTTCTCCCGTCCCCCCCCCGCAGTTATCACGGTGAATCCCCCGACAGGTCCACCGGTACATCCAGAGGGCTTGGCCGGGCACAGGCTCTCTTCTCCGGTGTGAGCAGCGTCTAAGGAGCCGGGCAGCGGAGCGTTGCAGAGGTAAACAAAGCGACACCTGACCCCACCCAGCTGCGCCCCGCCCTCCCCGCCGTGTATTCAGCAAACACCTGAGCAACAGGTGGATGAGGTGGAGATGGAGACACTGGATTGGTCGGTTTTCGGCGTTTTCGCCGCCATGTTAGTAGTTACCGTTAGTAGTTAATGTAGTTTATCTGTGTGTAGTAGGCTAAATGACGTCATACTGTAGCGCTGTGTGTGTGCGTGCGTGACTGTGTGCGTGCGCGTGCGTGCGTGTCTGTGTGTGTGCGTGCATGCGTATCTGTGTGTGTGTGCGTGCATGCGTGTCCGTGTGTTTTTGGGTGTTTGTATCTGTGTGTGTGATTGCGTTCATGCGTGCGTGTCTGTGTGTGTGTGCGTGCGTGTCTGTGTGTGTGTCTATGTGTGTGTGTGTGTGTGCGTGCATGCGTGTCTGTGTGTGTTTCTGTATGTGTGTGTGTGTGTGTGTATGCGTGCGTGCGTGCGTGTGTGTGTGTGTGTGTGTGAGACAAATAAGAGAAATAAACACAACATAGCTCAATGTCTCAATTCACAAAAGGTTTATTTTGTAGGAAAAATAGTTTAATTCATTTCTTAGCAGTTGTTTTTCAGAAAGGGGGCAGGCTAAGTTAGCCACATAGCTATGCTAAGCTAAGCCAGGCCAGGCCAGGCCAGGCCAGGCCTTTAGTTGCAGTAGTTCTGCAGGTCGAAGATGTTGCAGGGCCGGTGGCAGCACTGCTCCACGATGCCGCGCTTCACCATCATCTCCATCTGGTCCTTGAAGGCGAACTCCGCCACCTCGTTGTCGCCGCCCGCCGCCGCCGCGCCCACCTTCGGAGGGAGGAAACCTGGCGGGGCAAACACACACGGGTGGAATTGGGATAACTCATAGATTATTATTCTAAATGTAAATAATCTCAGCATATCTCCACCAGACTCCATGTAAATAATCACTACTTTTAGTGTGTATAGAGCAGCATATCTCCACCAGACTCCATGTTAATAATCACTACTTTTAGGGTGTATAGAGCAGCATATCTCCACCAGACTCCATGTAAATAATCACTACTTTTAGCGTGTATAGAGCAGCATATCTCCACCAGACTCCATGTTAATAATCACTACTTTTAGGGTGTATAGAGCAGCATATCTCCACCAGACTCCATGTTAATAATCACTACTTTTAGCGTGTATAGAGCAGCATATCTCCACCAGACTCCATGTTAATAATCACTACTTTTAGGGTGTATAGAGCAGCATATCTCCACCAGACTCCATGTAAATAATCACTACTTTTAGCGTGTATAGAGCAGCATATCTCCACCAGACTCCATGTAAATAATCACTACTTTTAGTGTGTATAGAGCAGCATATCTCCACCAGACTCCATGTAAATAATCACTACTTTTAGCGTGTATAGAGCAGCATATCTCCACCAGACTCCATGTTAATAATCACTACTTTTAGGGTATATAGAGCAGCATATCTCCACCAGACTCCATGTAAATAATCACTACTTTTAGCGTGTATAGAGCAGCATATCTCCACCAGACTCCATGTAAATAATCACTACTTTTAGTGTGTATAGAGCAGCATATCTCCACCAGACTCCATGTAAATAATCACTACTTTTAGCATGTATAGAGCAGCATATCTCCACCAGACTCCATGTAAATAATCACTACTTTTAGTGTGTATAGAGCAGCATATCTCCACCAGACTCCATGTAAATAATCACTACTTTTAGTGTGTATAGAGCAGCATATCTCCACCAGACTCCATGTAAATAATCACTACTTTTAGTGTGTATAGAGCAGCATATCTCCACCAGACTCCATGTAAATAATCACTACTTTTAGTGTGTATAGAGCAGCATATCTCCACCAGACTCCATGTAAATAATCACTACTTTTAGCATGTATAAAAGTACTGATTATTTACATGGAGTCTGTAAAAAGTATAAAAATATTTTTGTAGTTTTTAAAGTAAGTAAAATCACTAAAGAGTTAGGATTAGGATATTGGGGGTCTTACCCATCAGGGGGTCCACGTCTCTCTTGGGGTTGTAGAAGAAGCCTCGGTCCCCGCAGACCAGGTACAGCGCATCCACCAGGTGAGAGCCACACAGGTGCTGCGGCTGCGCGGCGGCCTGGCAGCCGGGCCACGACACCAGCAGCACGGCCAGCAGAGAAACGCACTGGAGCCACAGAGCCGCCATGACGCAGGAGGAAGAGGAGAGCTGGGGGTTATGTTAGGAGG
>JABXJD010000340.1:75000-77500 GCA_013375575.1 Percina caprodes
ATCATCAGGTAGAAACAAGCTGTAATGTTACCCTACAGGACAGATGTTCATCATCAGGTAGAAACAAGCTGTAATGTTACCCTACAGGACAGATGTTCATCATCAGGGAGAAACAAGCTGTAATGTTACCCTACAGGACAGATGTTCATCATCAGGGAGAAACAAGCTGTAATGTTACCCTACAGGACAGATGTTCATCATCAGGTAGAAACAAGCTGTAATGTTACCCTACAGGACAGATGTTCATCATCAGGGAGAAACAAGCTGTAATGTTACCCTACAGGACAGATGTTCATCATCAGGTAGAAACAAGCTGTAATGTTACCCTACAGGACAGATGTTCATCATCAGGAGAAACAAGCTGTAATGTTACCCTACAGGACAGATGTTCATCATCAGGTAGAAACAAGCTGTAATGTTACCCTACAGGACAGATGTTCATCATCAGGTAGAAACAAGCTGTAATGTTACCCTACAGGACAGATGTTCATCATCAGGTAGAAACAAGCTGTAATGTTACCCTACAGGACAGATGTTCATCATCAGGGAGAAACAAGCTGTAATGTTACCCTACAGGACAGATGTTCATCATCAGGTAGAAACAAGCTGTAATGTTACCCTACAGGACAGATGTTCATCATCAGGTAGAAACAAGCTGTAATGTTACCCTACAGGACAGATGTTCAGCATCAGGGAGAAACAAGCTGTAATGTTACCCTACAGGACAGATGTTCAGCATCAGGAGAAACAAGCTGTAATGTTACCCTACAGGACAGATGTTCATCATCAGGTAGAAACAAGCTGTAATGTTACCCTACAGGACAGATGTTCATCATCAGGAGAAACAAGCTGTAATGTTACCCTACAGGACAGATGTTCATCATCAGGTAGAAACAAGCTGTAATGTTACCCTACAGGACAGATGTTCATCATCAGGGAGAAACAAGCTGTAATGTTACCCTACAGGACAGATGTTCATCATCAGGGAGAAACAAGCTGTAATGTTACCCTACAGGACAGATGTTCATCATCAGGGAGAAACAAGCTGTAATGTTACCCTACAGGACAGATGTTCATCATCAGGTAGAAACAAGCTGTAATGTTACCCTACAGGACAGATGTTCATCATCAGGTAGAAACAAGCTGTAATGTTACCCTACAGGACAGATGTTCATCATCAGGGAGAAACAAGCTGTAATGTTACCCTACAGGACAGATGTTCATCATCAGGTAGAAACAAGCTGTAATGTTACCCTACAGGACAGATGTTCATCATCAGGAGAAACAAGCTGTAATGTTACCCTACAGGACAGATGTTCATCATCAGGGAGAAACAAGCTGTAATGTTACCCTACAGGACAGATGTTCATCATCAGGTAGAAACAAGCTGTAATGTTACCCTACAGGACAGATGTTCATCATCAGGTAGAAACAAGCTGTAATGTTACCCTACAGGACAGATGTTCATCATCAGGGAGAAACAAGCTGTAATGTTACCCTACAGGACAGATGTTCATCATCAGGGAGAAACAAGCTGTGATGTTACCCTACAGGACAGATGTTCATCATCAGGTAGAAACAAGCTGTAATGTTACCCTACAGGACAGATGTTCATCATCAGGAGAAACAAGCTGTAATGTTACCCTACAGGACAGATGTTCATCATCAGGTAGAAACAAGCTGTAATGTTACCCTACAGGACAGATGTTCATCATCAGGTAGAAACAAGCTGTAATGTTACCCTACAGGACAGATGTTCATCATCAGGTAGAAACAAGCTGTAATGTTACCCTACAGGACAGATGTTCATCATCAGGTAGAAACAAGCTGTAATGTTACCCTACAGGACAGATGTTCATCATCAGGTAGAAACAAGCTGTAATGTTACCCTACAGGACAGATGTTCATCATCAGGTAGAAACAAGCTGTAATGTTACCCTACAGGACAGATGTTCATCATCAGGTAGAAACAAGCTGTAATGTTACCCTACAGGACAGATGTTCATCATCAGGTAGAAACAAGCTGTAATGTTACCCTACAGGACAGATGTTCATCATCAGGGAGAAACAAGCTGTAATGTTACCCTACAGGACAGATGTTCATCATCAGGTAGAAACAAGCTGTAATGTTACCCTACAGGACAGATGTTCATCGTCAGGGAGAAACAAGCTGTAATGTTACCCTACAGGACAGATGTTCATCATCAGGGAGAAACAAGCTGTAATGTTACCCTACAGGACAGATGTTCATCATCAGGTAGAAACAAGCTGTAATGTTACCCTACAGGACAGATGTTCATCATCAGGTAGAAACAAGCTGTAATGTTACCCTACAGGACAGATGTTCATCATCAGGTAGAAACAAGCTGTAATGTTACCCTACAGGACAGATGTTCATCATCAGGGAGAAACAAGCTGTAATGTTACCCTACAGGACAGATGTTCATCATCAGGTAGAAACAAGCTGTAATGTTACCCTACAGGACAGATGTTCAGCATC
>JABXJD010000340.1:87500-105000 GCA_013375575.1 Percina caprodes
CAAACCTCACTACCGTAGAGGAGGACTGGCTCTATAGGACCCCACACCTCACTACCGTAGAGGAGGACTGGCTCTATAGGACCCCACACCTCACTACTGTAGAGGAGGACCGGCTCTACAGGACCCCACACCTCACTACCGTAGAGGAGGACTGGCTCTATAGGACCTCACACCTCACTACTGTAGAGGAGGACTGGGTCTATAGGACCCCACACCTCACTACCGTAGAGGAGGACTGGCTCTAGTACACATTCTAATAACTTGAGCCAGATTGCAATTGTGATTTTAATGTGGATTTGACTTTTTATAGCACAGAACGCCCTGCGTGCTTCTCTCTCAGCTCCACTATCACTGGGTTAAAACTTCCAGTGGAACTTATTCTCAGTCCTTAATAATTGTAATGTGTACAGTTGTCTAATTTATGTTTCCCTAATGTGAAGCTGTGTGTGTTGCCTCGAGATCTGGATCTTTTCTGAAAAGACATTGTCTTTGTCTTTTGTGTGTTTACTGTCAGGGCTCAGGTCTGACAGTACTGCTCCAGCAGGTCCAGGTTCTGCTGTAGGCCCTGTTCTGTAGGGGACAACCGAACCAGGTCATCTGCTTAGAGCAGGAACTTGATCTCAGAGTGGTGTAGCGTGAGACCAGGTGCTGCTGATTTCTCTAGGATGGTGGCCAGATGGTAAATGTAGATGTTGAACATTTAAGAGTAGGCTTAAGACTTTCCTCTTTGATAAAGGTTATAGTTAGGGCTGGCTCAGGAGAGTCCTGAACCATCCCTTAGTTACGCCGCTATAGGCCTAGACCGTTGGGGGGACTTCCCATGATGCACTGAACACCTCTCTCTTCCTCCTTCTCTCCATCTGTATACAACTTCATTCCATTCATGCATGTTACTAACTCGACTTCTTCCCTTTCCCGGAGTCTTGTGCTCCAAAATTATGTTTGCAGCTGTTGCCATGGTCCCGCTACACGTTCTGCGATGCCATGTTACATCCTGCTACGTCCTGCTACGTCCTGCTACGTCCTGCTGTGCCTTGTAATGCCGCACAGTGCCCTGCTATGCCATGAACTAATTTAATTTTTTAATTTTAATCTATTTATTAATCCCCAGTGGGGAAATTTCAATTTACACTCTGTGTACACTTTTTGTTAGTAATCACACACAGGCCTGAAATACACACACATGACCTATCCATGCACAAATGGAAAGATGTCGGAGTGAGTGGCCTGCCAGCTGGACCAGCGCCCTAAGCGGTTGAGGGGGTACGGTGCCTTACTCAAGAGCACCTGGCAGTGCCCAGTAGGTGAAGTGGCTACTACAAAGAACTACTAAAAAGAACTACTACAAACTACTAGTTTTTGTGACTGTTATTGCCACTCTTCATTTTAACCCCAACCGGTCGTCAGACACCGCCTACCAAGAGCCTGGGTCTGGGTCTGGGTCTGTCCCAAGTTTCTGCCTAAAAGGAAGTTTTTCCTTGCCACTGTCACACTGTTGCTTGCTCTGGAGAAAACTACTAGAACTGTTGGGTCCTTGTAAATTATGGAGTGTGGTCTAGACCCGCTCTATCTGTAAAGTGTCTCGAGATAACTCTAGGGGTCCAAGCCCGAGGATGCGTGCACCGCGGTATTGCATAGCAGCATCTATATTAACAGCAGGGCTGTGGAACCCTATTGTTTTCCTAGGGTTTCTTTTCCTCCTTCTTATTTATTATAAGACACAGTTATTCTTCCCCGCATAAAACTGGTGTTGCAGCCTGTACATGGTGGCGACGCGCCATTTTCAGGACTGGTCCTAAACTGCGCAAAGACCTCAGACGCAAAAATTGACCCACTTTCACCACTAGTTGGCGCTATAGCAGAAAAAACGCATTTGGCCCTATAACTCCCAAACCTTACATCCTAAATTTAAAACCTGTTAAATCCACGCGTTCCCTGGATCCTACTGAATCTCCTGATATAGGCCACGCCCACTTCCGCCTAGACTTTTATGTAAAAAAAATCCAGATTTATCAAAAACCAACTTTTTCGAACTCCTCCTAGACCGTGCAATAGATCTGCACGAAACGTACCACATAGCATCTCCAGACCCACCTGACTCAAAGTTATATAAAGATTTTTTATAGAATAAAAATTTCGCATATTACGGGCAAACAAATTTGTGTAGCCAACTATGAAACAACCGACTTTGCCATATCTCGGCCAAAATAAATGCTGTTAAAACCAAACTTTAGAATATTCCTTGCTATGACCCTCTGAGGCTCTGGAACAAATGTCACAAATATTGGCCACTAGGGGGCGCTACAAATACAAAACGTTTATATCTCATGAACGGACCATCCGATTTTTACAACATTTGATGGATACCATCTAGGCCCACTCCTGAGGTGGTCCTTAGAGCGGGGTGTTGATTGATACAAGTGGGCGTGGCCTACGGGCCAACGTCTGGATTAACCACTTCCACTAAAGTGAATTACTTAAAATTAACAGGGCAGATGTACAGACCTACCGAATATTACACATGTGGACCACTAGGTGGCGCTGCAATGACGTCAAAAGTGTTTTTGCACATAACTTCCACATTATACATCCCACATTAAAATGTTTCATATCCATGTCTTCACTACATCGGGCGCCGAGTCACATGATATAGGCTTTGCCCATTTTTGTTGACAATTATTTTCGCAATATTGTAACAAGTGAAACACCAACTTTTTCGAATTCGTCCTAGGCCGTGTCACAGATCTGCACGAAACCTGGTTTGTAGCATCTCCAGATGGCCCTAACAAAAAGTTGTATAAAGAATGTTGCTACGTTAACGTGTGCTCATTTGACGACCAAACAAAGTTTCTGTAGTAACGTACCAAACACATATCATATCATATCTCGGCCATATTATATGGTATCAACATATCACTTGTGAACAGTGTTGGGCATGCCTCTACGATGCTCTGTACCAAATTTAGTAAAGATAAGCCTTTAGGGGCGCTATAATCAACGTTTATTGCTTTTGGCGAAACACTCAATGCATTTAAATGGGAAATTGGCAATTGCAACATCTCTGCCACAATAAATGCTATCAATACCAAACCTGTGATGATTGTTTACCATGCCACCTGGAGGCTCTGTATCACATTTGGTAAAGATAGGCCATTAGGGGGCGCTATATGCCGCTTTCGTGCGCTCCACTGGTCGTGGGCGCCGACTTGCGCGGGGTGGCTTAGACCCCGTTGTAACTGCGTGCAGTTCTAGTTATGAATTGATACTGTAAATAAAATTGAATAAATTTAATTGAATAGAGTGGGACTCAGACAGCATAGTGGCCAGTTGGTTAACCTGTTCAGATATTCGGTTCCGGCAACAGGCCCGTTTGAGAAAATGTTTTATTCACTCATAAATGGCAAGCATTAAATCTTCATAAACACGCTCATGCAGCACATCATTAGAAAGCTTAAAGTCTCATGTGGCCAGTTGGTTATTATAGATGTTGAATAGAGAGGGACTCAGACAGCATAGTGACCAGTTGGTTAATATAGATGTTGAATAATGTGAAGGGTGTAAATATGATCTGAAGTGCGGCGTTTTGGTACAAATCCAATTTGACTTTTACTCAAGACATTGTGTTTGGTGAGGAAGTTTCTGAGTCTGGAGTTGATGATGCTACAGAAGACCCCCAGATTACTGTTCACACAGATGCCTCGGTAATTATATGGGTCCAACGTATCTCCAGACTTGTGTATCGGTGTGATGAGACCGTGGTTCCAGATGTCGGGAAGTAACCTACACTCAGAATCAAGTTAAAGAGTTTCAGAACGGCCAATTGGAATTGAGGGCTTGTGTATTTCAGCATCTCGTTCATGATGCCATCGAGCCCACTGGCTTTTCTGGTTTTTAGTGCCCAGAGTTTGTCTCTTAGTTCCTGTTCATTAATGGGGGAGTCGAGAGGGTTCTGGTTGTCTTTTACAGCTGATTCTAGTTCATTCAGCTTAGTTATAATTTGGTTTTGATGTGGGTCTGGGTTGCTTGGTAATAGCACGTAGAGTGTCAAAATTGCCGACCCATTTGGTCCTACCTATGTCTCTGTCTCTCTCTAACTGTGTCTCTCTCTTTCTCCCTCTCTCTCTCTATCAGTCTGATAGGTTGCATTCACAACCAGTTGAAAATACATTATTTTGTAAATAACGAGTTGGAACATTGATAAAATACAGTTCCTTTAAAAATCAAAGTCTCTCTCTCCCAGTCCAACAGGTTGCATTCTCAGTCTCTCTGTCCCCTGGAGCTGATATGACTGTTGGACCCTTCCCGTCGTACACGACCCTGGTCTACGTAAACATCCGAACCAACATCGGAAACGCCTACAACCCCTCCACAGGTAGCTCTGATATTCTAACAACACATTTCAGGGATGCATCAAACAATGAACACATGGGTGAACATTTGAGTTATGCAATTTGGCCAATTACTAATATTTAGCAATACCGATGAGCTTTACATTTCATGTTGTATGTACCAAAAAAAACATGTAACCACTGTAAATTTTAAGTAATGTCATTCTTTGTTGCAAAACATTTGGAATTGGCATAACTCATAGATTATTATTCTAAATGTAAATAATCTCAGCATATCTCCACCAGACTCCATGTAAATAATCACTACTTTTAGCGTGTATAGAGCAGCATATCTCCACCAGACTCCATGTAAATAATCACTACTTTTAGTGTGTATAGAGAGTATTACAGCTTGTTTCTACCTGATGATGAACATCTGTCCTGTACGTCCACCAGGTGTGTTCACTGCCCCGGTGAGAGGAGCGTACCACTTTGATTGGACGGTTGGGGCAAATGCAGACAACAGCCACAGTTCAGGTGCTGTGTTGTTCAAGAATGGAGAGAACGTTTTCTTGGCATACCAATGGATGGGCGTTGGTTTCAGGACTTCTTCTAAAGCCGTTGTGCTGTTGCTGGAGGCGGGAGACGTTGTGTACGTGCGTCTGTTCCCAAACGCTTTGGTATTTGACAACTTAAATCACCACACCACCTTCAGTGGACACCTGCTGTTCCCCATGTGAGACAGACACAACAGCTCTGTGACAGGTTGTTGTTGTTTCAAACTAGTCTTCATAGATTAAATCTGATTAATCTGAAAAAGAGAAAATATCAATAGTGACTAAAATGTGAAAAGATGTCAAAAAAAGTGACAAAGTAAAAGAAAAAACAACTTTATCCCTCCTGTTGTCCTTGAGTCAAATTTGACGCCTTTAAAAATTGTCTATATCTGAAATATAAGTTTCTATGAGACAGAATCAGCAGCTCTGTGACAGGTTGTTGTTGTCTCGAACAAGTCTTCATAGATTTAATCTGATTTCATCTGCATCCAAATAAAAATAAGTCATAATTAATGGTAACTTATCTGGTTAATGTTTCTGATTCTCTCTTGTTTCTGTAATTTTAATCAAATAATAAACATAGCATTACGACTACATCTGTGAGCATTTCTTGTCGTCTTGTTTCATTTTAGTTGAAAGCAGATAATCAAACTCAACATCAGAGCACACACACAATCAGGACATTCATAGCAAATCATCTGCATAACAATGAAATTAAGTTTTCCTAAAAGCAGCACATATAAGGAGAACAGGAAGGGGCCAAGAACTGAACCCTGGGGTACTCCACAAGAGAGAAGAGGAACTAGTTCCAGTTACTTCACTTTCAAAAAGTAACTAAATTAGATACTCAGTTACAAATTATAAAAGTACCTTACGTATTACTTTCATGTACATTTTTAAATGCTCAAATGGGGACCTCCCCCCCAACCCCCTTAATGGAACTTAAAATCCATGTGCATGTTCAATTATTTATGATAAATCTGAGTATTATAATGAAATGGACACTTAATACATTATTAACAGAAGCTGTAGCCGCCCAACTCCACCTCTGATTGGCTTACCATGAAATGTTACTCAACCTCAGCCAATCAGGAGCTTGTCTCATACACGCCCACTAACCGAGGAAGTAAATTAGTATTTTTTTAACATATTTCTTACTGTCCATTCTGTTTTTTATCCTTTATTCTTTATTTGTTAAGTGAGTGTTAACCAGCAAAGGTAAACCAGAGTCAAATTCTTTGTTTTCTTTACGTAACCCTTGATTGTGATACGTTGATTCTTATTCTGGTTGTCAGTAAAAAAAACTGTCAAAAATATTACAAAAATTCATACCAGCAACAATTTTTTTGTTTGTTGTTGAAAGAGCGACATATAACTTGATAGGTGTGTGTGCACGCTGCTGACACACACACACACACACACACACACACACACACACACACACACACACACACACACACACACACACACACACACACACACACACACACACACACACACCCCGGCTCCCTCTGCTGACTAACTAACTACATCCCTGGAAGAAGTATTCAGATCCTTTACTGCAGTAAAAGTACTAATACCACATTTGTTTATTTATGAGACATTATTCATTCATAAAGGTAATCGTGTCCTTAAAGGTTCCTAAATATTTTGAATTAAGGCTTTAAGATGTTTTTATTCCTCTTTCAAATAAACTGTACCTCGAGTGCTTTTTGAACAACCAACAGCTGCTGAAATGAATCTGGAACAGACGGAATCAACTTAACAACTTTAATTTCAACAGAAGAGGTTCTTTAGACTCAAAGACATTCGTCCTCTCCACGTCTCAACGTCCTCGCTCGGTCCCCGTCTCAGAGACAACACGAGGAACGCAGAAGGACAACTCGGCTGCACCGGCCTTGATACAAGACGTTACTGAAGGAAAAGAATACAAAGAAAAATGGAAAAAAACTGACAACAGCACCAGAATAGAAATGTCAAAATTGTATTAAAAATAAGTCTAACTTAGACAAACGTGTAAAAAAAAAACATTAAAAATGACCAAAAAACGCCAAAAATACGCCAACTGTCAACAAATGTTACAGAAAACCGCCAAAAATACAGAAAAACATTGAAAAAAACCCTTTGTTGCCAAAAAAACAAATAAAAAATGCCCAAGAGAGAAAAAAACACCAAAAAAGCACTAACAGTCAAAAAACATTTTTTTAAAGAAAACCGCCAAAAATACAGAAAAACATTGAAAAAAAAGAGTTAAGTTTCAGTAAAAAAAAATTTAAAAAATAAATAAAAAACGTCGAAGCCGACAAAAGTGTAAAACACATTAAAAAACAACCGCCAAAAAAACCTGCTGTAAAAAAAAAATTACTCAAAAAAAAAAATCAAGCTTTGGAAAAAAAAAAAATACACCAAAAGTGTTGAAAAGGGCAGGAAAAAGCATCACAAATGTAAAATAATAAGTCTAACTTACCGAAAAGTGTAAAACAATTTAACAAAAACGACCAAAAAAAAAAAGACGCCATCCTAACGAGGACTCTACTCGATCAGCACTTCTATGTCGACCGGCTTCAGCTCTCGGACAAACACCATGTCGTCATCGCTGTCGTCCGGCTCGCCGAAGCCGGCGTCCGGCTCCTCTTTGCACACGGCCCGCTGGGACTCCGAGACCTGGAGCGGCAGCTCGACGGCCCTCTTCAGATAGTCTCCCTTCCTGCCGTGCTTCCCCGCGATGGCGATCACCTGCGACGCGATGGCCCAGGCCAGCTCCACCCGCCGGTGGTTCTGGGAGCTCAGGTCGAAGTTGTACTCCAGGATCTCGTACAGAGCGGGGACGTATCGGTTGCAGTTGCGTTCCACAAAGCGGTGCATCTCGAAGAGGACTCCCCTCGTCAGAAGCCGCAGGTCCAGTTTGGCGTCGGGTTCTGGTTTCGATCCGACATCCAGGACCAACCCTATTCCTTCGCAGGAGTCGTAGCCGTGGATCGTTTCATCCTCCGTCTTCACAACTACGGTAAAATCCTCCATTTCCTGTTTGACGTCTTCTCCCGAGTCCTGGTCCCGAGACCCGATGGCGGTTCTCGGTTTTCGGATGATCGGCGCGTAACCGTTGATCGGGACGACCGCGTTCAACCAGCGCGCTATCTTCAGGGACGGGGATTGTCCTTTCATCGAGCTTTTCTGCAAGGAGTACCATCTCTTGATCACGCCCGACGCCACCGACGCCGCTTTGCAGATCCAGATCAAAGTTGTGCTCCAGGATGTCGTTGACCATCTCGCGGACCGGCGCACACAGCTCTCGCACAAAGCCGAACATCTCCAGCACGGCTCCGGTTGTCAAGGCCGCCAAATCCAGCTTATGGTTGGCCGGGCGTTCTGCCATTGACCAAAGGTTCAAGCCGATCTCTTTACAGCATGGGTGCAGCTCCATATCCGCGTCCTGGCTTCCAGCTCCGCTCGCCGGCTGCTCCGTCTCAACTTCCTGTCTTGCCTTAGAATCACCCGTCGCATCGACCACGTGGTAAACGTCGGGGAACCGGAAGCGGCTGCTGAGGAACTCGGGTTTCCATCGGTTGGGGTGGTTCTGAAGGATCTTCTCCTTCGTTATCATGTAGTAGATAAAGTTGCGGTTGTGCAGGTCGCCCTGCAGGTCGAGGTTGAAGTTCAAGTCCAGAATCTCAAACAAGAAATGGCACAAGCTCTTGGACATCGTTGTTGCGAATCTGTAGATCTCGAACAACACGTGGTTGGTGAGGAGGAGCGGGTCCACAACCCGTCGGTGGCCCGAGCCGACGTTGAAGTCCAACGCGATCTCCCTGCAGCGGGCGAACAGGTCCGTCACGCGTCTCGACTTCAGGATTCGTTTTGTGCGAGTGGTGCGTCTCATCCACAGCTTCTGCTTCGATGTTTTTGCACCTCTGTCCTCGCCGTCGTCTTCGGAGAACAGTGACGAGGCCACGGTTAGAGTCGCGCTCATGGGACGAACGCCAGGCAAGTTAGCGTGAGGCGTTGCCGTGGAGATGACCACTTCCTCCTCTTCCTCCTTCACATCCAGAGACAACTGGGTTTCCGACAAACTACTTTCAGGCGTCATTGCTTCTGGATTGGTCTCCGTGTCCGTCTCATAGTCAACTGGACACATGTAGGACAGGTCGCTGTCCTGACCAAAGTCTTCCACAGAATCTCCCATGAGCCTCGGCGTCCCTCTTTTACTGGGCATCGTGAGTCCTTCCTGTTCTTCGTAATCTGGGTCTTTTCTCCATTTACGCTTGTATTCCCGTTTCTGGGTCTGGATCTCAAACGGCTCCTTTCGGAAAGCGTCCTTGTCCTCGGGGGTCAGGCACGCGTACTTCCTGTCCATCAGCTTGCTCAGCTGCACCCGGAACAGCGATTTCTCCAACGTGTGGCCGTAGTTCTGCTTCACCAAATCGCAGACTATCCCGGTGTACGTCCCGCAAAGCACGCGGGAGAAGTTGAGCAGCTCCAACATCACGCCGTTGGTCACCAGACTTGGGTCCAGCTTCTCTCGGGGGGGTGCGTCCCGGGTCCAACGAGCGGCGTCACACCGAGGGCTTTACAGCACGGGAACGTGCTTTCTGTTGGTTTTAATCCGCCTCGGTTCTTCACGTAATACGTCTCCTGATGTCCTTGGGGCGCGCTGTTATTGGCACCGCGACTGAGGAGCGAGCAGTCGGCCATCTTGTTCCTGGTGGGGTAATAGCGTCTGGACGGCGTCGACGCAGACGAGCCGATGATCACGCTCAGGTCCGGCAGCGGGAAGGCCTCCGTCCACCTCTGGGGTCTCAGCTTGATCTGGTCCCTCAGCAACTTGATCTTGTTGTGCGCGCGCCTGGCGTAGTCGTAGTACTGCTGGTCGTTGTCCACGTCCACGCCGAGGGCGAAGTTGAAGTCCAGCATCTCGAACAGGAAGTACGTCTCCGACTTGGTCACGGCTTTTGCAAACTGACAGAGCTCCAGCATCACGCCGTTGGTCAGCAGACGGAGATCTAACTTGTCCCTCCGGTCCAGCGCCGCGTTGAAGTCCAAACCGATCCCAACCGAGTCCGGGAACGGGACGGCACTCTTCTGGTACCGCACGCCGTGCTGGATCCGGCGCCGCCAGATGTAGTCATCCATGTCGGCCATGTTGGCGTTGACCAAAGCCCCAAAGACACGATATCGCAGGACGTCTCCGGTCTTTGTCTTGCAGAGACTCTCAGTCTGTGGAGACAGACATCAAGTTGGAGTTAATTAGAGACTTTATCATTAGATTTTATATAATTATAATCGTTATGATCCTAAAACCTGTCGGATCACTCGAGCACTCGGATTCTATCAAATACGTTTATCTGTAGCTTAAATTCTGGATTCATTCATTACACACACACACACACACACACACACACACACACACACACACACACACACACACACACACACACACACACACACACACACACACACACACACACACACACACACACAAACTTTCAGTGGTGATAAACATCTGTTTAAGCCATGTAAATAAAAAATAATCATAATAATTGACATGACGATGACTAACGCCAGCAGGTCACACAGGTAAGAAAGAGGCTTGAGTGAAGAGTTTTTAGCTACGTCAGTTCCCTGTATAATGAACAGAAATGATGTGTAGTTATTATATTTTAAACTAAAAGCAGAATCTAAATCACCTTTAGCTTCATGTCCCGGCCTGGAGTCGAACCCGCGACCGTAGAGCTGGACTCCCTCCACTGTTCCCATTCATCTCTACGGTAGTTCTTATCTCTATGGGTGTCATATATTTATGGCCACAAACGGGATTTTGGGGCGCTGTTTCCCCATTTAACCCTTGTGTTGTCCTCCCGGGTAAAAAAGGGACAAAAATGTCAAATTTGTCCCTTTTTCAGACTCTGTCCCCTTTTTCACTACCACCATTTTACTACCACTAGTTTTACAGTACATTTTAGAATTCATGGTCAATAATCCTCATTTATATAGGAATTGTAGGACAAATTATGGATTATTTTAACTAGAATGAAAGTGATCAATTGTATTTTGCAACGAGCGTTGTATGGAGTCCAATCCTTTATTTATGTGATAATTTGGTTAAAGAGTAACTCATATTTCAGATATAGATATTTATTTTAGAGGGTCAGATTTGGGGGGGGGGGTTAAAGAGAGTTTATAAAAAATCTTTTCTATGCTTTATGCAACAAGACTGCTAACAGGAACCGGAAACTGTATTTTACTGCACTAATATTTGTGTAAAATCCCTTTAAAACCACATGAGGAGTTTATAAAAACACAAGACTGAAACATGCTTAAAAAGACAAAGTGGCGTTTACTCCGAAGGGACCTGAACGCACCAAAATGGCAGCTACATGCAACAACAAAACTCCAATCAGAAAAGTCAGAACTACTCAGTTAAATACGAGCCTGGGGTCGCGGGAGCGCGCGTGAAGCTGTCCAACAGACAGGGACAGTGGTGTCTAATAACAGAGGACATCCGGGCCCCTGGATGCTAACCGTTAGCCTCTCAAAGAGGAGCTAAAGTTGGGATTTAACACCGCGGGCTGACTTCCAGGAGCATGCAGCACACCCCGAGGAGGAGGAGACCACTTACCGGCACCGAGGCTCTGCCCGGCCGCCCCGCCTGTTGAATGTGTCGGTTGGTGTGGAGTCGTTAAGTGTTACAGGACACAAAGACTCGCGAGTTGCTGCACGCTGCTGCACGCTGCCCGGTCCAACAGCAGCCACGCACGGAGTCCCCACCCCCCCAACAGGATGCGTTTAAGACCTGTTGGAGATTCCGCTTTCACAGTCTGAGTGTCATTTTCTTTCAGACGATCAATAACAAACAAGCAAAGACATAATCGGGAATTTGCATTTAAATAAATATTATTGAATTGCTGATTTAATTTCTCATAAAGAACATTAATCACTGAGGAAAAAAAAAATAAAACCATGTTTCCGCCCGGTCTCGAACCGGGGACCTTTCGCGTGTTAGGCGAACGTGATAACCACTACACTACGGAAACTGTACGAAGCTCTCTAAAATAAATGTATTATATTACTCAATATGTAGTCAGTGGTAGACAGTGGTAAAATGTAGTTCTGTATTATATTAAAGTTGTAACAAAACTGATGTTTCGCTCCAGGTTTGGAACCGGATCCAATTTGGACCTGTATCGCGGGAAAAGTAGAGATCAGCGTCCCTAACTTTTCCCATTCATTCTCTATGGATCTTATCAGTTGGATGTAATATCTTTTCGGCCACTAGCGGGATTTTGGTGGCGCTGTTTCCCAGTTAAAGATATCCCGGATGTCTCTATTAACACATCCATGATGGATACATGCTGCACAACATATACACAACATTCACCACAGCCGTAGAAAGTCATTTTAGGCTTTACACACACACACACACACACACACACACACACACACACACACATACACACACGTCTGCGCGCACACATAATCACACAAACGGACACACAATCTCACATATATGTGTGTGTCTGTGTGTGTGTGTGTGTGTATATGTGTGTGTGTATGTGCGTGTGTGTGTGTCTGTGTGTGTGTGTGTGTGTGTGTGTGTGTGTGTGTGTGTGTGTGTGTGTGTGTGTGTGTGTGTTTTCCCCTAAAGAACCAGTTGGTTGAGATGTTGTTGTGTTAAAGCATGAACTGAATGTGACTTTCAGCTTCTCACACACACACACACACACACACACACACACACACACACACACACACACACACACACACACACACACACCACCCAGATCTCGTGCAGCTGCAGTTTCGTCGATCGATCCTTCAACAGACGGAGAGAGAGATTAATATTCTTCCATTTGAGAGATCTTCTAGTAACTGAAGGGAAGTCCAGATTCTGGACCAGACTCCACTGAAGGTAAGTCCAGATTCTGGACCAGACTCCACTGAAGAAACCCAGCATTTAAGAAGTAGTCCAGACTTGAGGGACCTGTTTCAGGACCTTGTTAATAACTTGTGTGTGTTGCTGCTGCTGTTCATGCTGAAACCTCCGTACCATGACGTCAGGAACTTCCTACAGTGTGGAGATCTTTTAGCTCCGCGGCGAGGAGAACGAGATGTTAGCGGATGAAAGAGAGGAAACTCACACTGTCAGATATCATACATGGTATCAGGGGCGGATTTCGTCATTTTGAGGCCTAAGGCTAACACAGGCATGGGGCCCTCCACCAGCCTGGTTCTCCCCTTTTCAGTCCTTATTTATCTGAGAAAGACGTGCTCTCTGTCTGACAGCTGTTGGCCGGAGTGCTGGATCATCTTCAATCAGAACACATTGATCAGGGTGACTGCTACTCACGGGGTCTAGTTGCTGAGGATTATGGGGGTCACCATCTTCGTCATTGCCATAGTCATCATCATGGACAGTGAAAGCAGCAGTTCTGTTACCATCTCCATTCGAAGGATCCTGTAAGGTTGTCTTGTATGTAGCCCCCGCATCGCTATAGCAACCTGGCTGACACTGCTCTTCATCAGTGTTAGCATTGCTAGCACAAGCACGGGCTTCTTGCTGCTCTTTAGTGATGGTAACGTTAGCGTGGTCAGCAGCCGTAGTGATGAAGGTTGCTACCTTTGCTAAAAACGTTCTTCTTTCTTCCCTTCTTCCTTTTCTCAGAACCGTTCGGTAGCTTCGCTTCATTTCCACCGTCTGCAGCCGCCAGCTAACAGCACGCTGAGCCGTTTGTTTCCAAACACACACGCAGATGCGCAGTAGGATAATGGAATAGTCCAATGTAGGGGGGACTGGGGGAGGGGGTTCTCATCATGAATTAAACATTGGAAGCACTTTAGCGTATCATTGTTTAGAGATATAATTAGTTGGTGAAAAGTAAGACAACAAATCGTAACCATAAGTTTATGAGGCGTTTTACGGGGCCCTTGGTAGCTTGGGGCCTAAGGCAACTGCCTACCTTTGCCTAATGGTAAGTCCGCCTCTGCATGGTATCTTCTTCTGTGGTGGTTCTTAGAGCTGAAAACACTCAAATGAGAGATTTATGGAGGGAGTCTGGCGTTGAGCTGAGAACTCAACACTGTAGAAAGAGTTGACTCATAGTGACATGCTAGACTGGTCTAGGATACAGGACTAGGACATGCTAGACTGGTCTAGGATATAGGACTAGGACATGCTAGACTGGTCTAGGAAAAAAGACTAGGACATGCTAGACTGGGCTAGGATAGAGGACTAGGACATGATAGACTGGGCTAGGATATAGGACTAGGAAATGCTACACTGGTCTAGGATAAAGGACTAGGGCATGTTAGACTGGTCTGGGATATAGGACTAGGACACACACATACAATAATTTTAATCCATGATAACTATGTCGGCCTTTCTCTCAGATCCATCCATCATCCATCATCCATCCATCATCCATCATCCATCCATCATCCATCATCCATCCATCATCCATCCATCATCCATCATCCATCCATCATCCATCCATCCATCCATCATCCATCATCCATCATCCATCATCCATCCATCATCCATCATCCATCATCCATCCATCATCCATCCATCATCCACCCCCCCCCCATGATGAATCCCTATGGTAGACCTGGACGCCCCGTTGAGATTTGTAATTAACTGATTTTATAGTTTGGATAAAACTCACATTAGATATTAGACATGAAAACAACCTGCTGCTGTACACCTAACCTCTCTCTACCTCTCTCTCTCTCTCTCTCTCTCTCTACCTCCCTCTCTCTCTCTCTCTCCCTCTCCCTCTCCCTCTCTCTGTCTCTCTCTCCCTCCCTCCCTCTCTCCCTCACTCTCCTCCTCCCTCCCTCCCTCTCTCCCTTCCTCCCTCCCTCCCTCTCTCCCTCCCTCTCCTCCTCCCTCCCTCTCTCCCTCCCTCTCTCCCTCCCTCCCTCTCTCCCTTCCTCCCTCCCTCCCTCTCTCCCTCCCTCTCTCCCTCCCTCTCCTCCTCCCTCTCCTCCTCCCTCCCTCTCTCCCTCCCTCTCCTCCTCCCTCCCTACCACCCTCTTGCAGGTGTCAGAAATAACGTCCACATTACCAACCCTGGAGGCAGGGGAGGAGGCGAGGGAGGAGGCGAGGGAAGAGGCGGGGGAGGAGGCGGGGGAGGAGCCGGGGAAGGAGGCGAGGGAGGAGGCGGGGGAGGAGGCGGGGAAGGAGGCGAGGGAGGAGAAAAGGGAGGAGGAAAGGGAGGGCGCAGAGGCAAAAAGAAGAAGGCAGATGAAGAGGAGGAGGAAGGTGTTGATTTCTCCTCCTGCTGTGATTTCTCCTCCTGCTGTGATTTCTCCTCCTGCTGTGATTTCTCCTCCTGCTGTGATTTCTCCTCCTGCTGTGATTTCTTCTCCTGCTGCTTTGACTGTTTATTCGAGAGTCTGTGATGACGACTAATAAAATACTAGTGTCCTAATATGTCTCAGTCTCAGTGTGTGTGTGTGTGTGTCCCTTTCCATTAAGAACCAGTTGTTCCAGATGTTGTCATGTTAAAGCATGAACAGGTCTATATAAAGAGACTTCAGATACAGTATTAGGGACCACTAAGGTCTATATAAAGAGACTTCAGATACAGTATTAGGGGACCACTAAGGTCTATATAAAGAGACTTCAGATACAGTATTAGGGACCACTAAGGTCTATATAAAGAGACTTCAGATACAGTATTAGGGGACCACTAAGGTCTATATAAAGATACTTCAGATACAGTATTAGGGACCACTAAGGTCTATATAAAGAGACTTCAGATACAGTATTAGGGGACCTCTAAGGTCTATATAAAGAGACTTCAGATACAGTATTAGGGACCACTAAGGTCTATATAAAGAGACTTCAGATACAGTATTAGGGACCACTAAGGTCTATATAAAGAGACTTCAGATACAGTATTAGGGACCACTAAGGTCTATATAAAGAGACTTCAGATACAGTATTAGGGGACCACTAAGGTCTATATAAAGAGACTTCAGATACAGTATTAGGGACCACTAAGGTCTATATAAAGAGACTTCAGATACAGTATTAGGGACCACTAAGGTCTATATAAAGAGACTTCAGATACAGTATTAGGGACCACTAAGGTCTATATAAAGAGACTTCAGATACAGTATTAGGGACCACTGAGGTCTATATAAAGAGACTTCAGATACAGTATTAGGGACCACTAAGGTCTATATAAAGAGACTTCAGATACAGTATTAGGGACCACTAAGGTCTATATAAAGAGACTTCAGATACAGTATTAGGGACCACTAAGGTCTATATAAAGAGACTTCAGATACAGTAATAGGGACCACTAAGGTCTATATAAAGAGACTTCAGATACAGTATTAGGGACCACTAAGGTCTATATAAAAGAGACTTCAGATACAGTATTAGGGACCACTTAGGTCTATATAAAGAGACTTCAGATACAGTATTAGGGACCACTAAGGTCTATATAAAGAGACTTCAGATACAGTATTAGGAGACCACTAAGGTCTATATAAAGATACTTCAGATACAGTATTAGGGACCACTAAGGTCTATATAAAGAGACTTCAGATACAGTATTAGGGACCACTGAGGTCTATATAAAGAGACTTCAGATACAGTATTAGGGGACCACTAAGGTCTATATAAAAGAGACTTCAGATACAGTATTAGGGGACCACTAAGGTCTATATAAAGAGACTTCAGATACAGTATTAGGGACCACTAAGGTCTATATAAAGAGACTTCAGATACAGTATTAGGGGACCACTAAGGTCTATATAAAGAGACTTCAGATACAGGATTAGGGACCACTAAGGTCTATATAAAGAGACTTCAGATACAGTATTAGGGACCACTAAGGTCTATATAAAGAGACTTCAGATACAGTATTAGGGACCACTAAGGTCTATATAAAAGAGACTTCAGAAGATAGGACATTGATTGGTGGATTGCATGTTACCCAGATTTGGACAGGCCCTGAACTCAACAAGTCGAGCTGGGGGTACAGTTTTATTATTGTTATTATAATTGTTATTGTTATTATTATTATTGTTATTATTATCATTATTAATATTATTATTGTTATTATTATTATTGTTAGTATTGTTATTGTTGTTATTATTATTGTTAATATTGTTATTGCTATTATTATTGTTATTGTTATTATTATTACAGTTGTTATTGCTATAATTATTATAGTTATTATTATTATTATTATTATTATTATTATTATTGTTATTGTTATTGTTATTATTATCTTCTTCTTTTTCTTGTTTCCTGCAGGCATGCAGGTGTATTGCTGCCATCTTCTGTTCTCTAATTGCTATTTACAACTTATTTAATAATAATTGTCTTTATCTTTATATATTGTCCAATATGTCGCAGCTACTCTGTCACTTTCTTCAGTTTGTCCAAACTGTCCTAATTCAATAAAGACTGTAAATAAAAAACAGTTTCTTCTTTTGATGAGAGTACTTCCTGCACTGCATTACATGTTTCACTGTTTCCTGTCACATCTGGATAAGACTACCGCATCTCGACTCTGACATCTCGTATCCGTGAAAATAAGACCATAAGCCACTACGAGCTACAGACTGCGACCATAAGCCACTACGAGTTACAGACCGCGA
>JABXJD010000340.1:110000-112500 GCA_013375575.1 Percina caprodes
AGACTGGTCTAGGATATAGGACTAGGACATGCTAGTCTAGGATATAGGACTGGGACATTCTAGTCTGGTCTAGGATATAGGACTAGGACATGCTAGTCTGGGCAACGATATAGGGCTAGGACATGCTAGACTGGTCTAGGATATAGGACTAGGACATGCTAGACTGGTCTAGGATATTGGACTAGGATATGCTAGACTGGGCTAGGATATAGGACTAGGACATGCTAGACTGGTCTAGGATATAGGACTAGGACATGCTAGACTGGTCTAGGATAAAGGACTAGGACATGCTAGACTGGTCTAGGATAAAGGACTAGGACACACACACATAAATTCATTTTACTCCATGATGTATGATACTATTTCTGCTTTTCTCTCAGATCCATCCATCCATCATCCATCATCCATCCATCATCCATCATCCATCCATCATCCATCATCCATCCATCATCCATCCACCCCACCCCCCCCCATCATGAATCCCTATGGTAGACCTGGACGCCCCGTTGAGATTTGTAATTAACTGATTTTATAGTTTGGATAAAACTCACATTAGATATTAGAAATGAAAACAACCTGCTGCACACCTAACCTCTCTCTACCTCTCTCTCTCTCTCTCTCTCTACCTCCCTCTCTCTCTCTCTCTCTCTCCCTCTCCCTCTCTCTCTACCTCTCCCTCTCCCTCTCCCTCTCTCTCTACCTCTCTCTCTCTCTCTTTCTCCCACTCCCTCCCTCTCCCTCTCTCTTTCTCCCCTCCCCCTCCCTCCCCCTCTCCTTCTCTCTCTCTCTCCCTCTCTCTCTCTTTCTCCCCTCTCCCCTCTCCCCTCCCTCCCTTCCTCCCTCCCTCTCCCTCTCTCTCTCTTTCTTCCCTCTCCACCTCCCTCCCTCTCTCTCTCTCAGTTTACATCAATGAAACCGTCTCGTATGAATACAGACTTGCACCAGGTAACTGACATTTGGATATTCCTGCTGCTCATGTCTCCCTCTCTCTCTCTCTTTCTCTCTCTCTCTCTCTCGCTTTCTCTCTCTCTCTCCCTCTCCCTCTGTCTCTCTCTCTCTCTCTCTCTCTCTCTCTCTCTCTCTCCCTCTCTGTTGTCTCTCTCTCTCTCTCTCTCTCTCTCTCTCTCTCTCCCTCTCTGTTGTCTCTCTCTCTCCCTCTGTCTCTCTCTCTCCCTCTCTGTCTCTCTCTCTCTCTCTCTCCCTCTCTGTTGTCTCTCTCTCTCTCTCTGTCTCCCTCCCTCTGTCTCTCTCTCAATTCAATTCAATTCAAAGAAGCTTTATTAGCATGACCATAGTGACGTACAGTATTGCTAAACATATAAACAGAGAGACATTGATCACATTTACATCAACAATCATAACAATCATAACAACAAGAACAGAGCTGATGGTATCAGCATCTACATGACAACATTAAATTCAATTTCAATTCAATTTTATTTATAGTATCAATTCATAACAAGAGTTATCTCAAGACACTTTACAGATAGAGCAGGTCTAGACCAGATAGAGCAGGTCTAGACCAGATAGAGTAGGTCTAGACCAGATAGAGCAGGTCTAGACCAGATAGAGCAGGTCTAGACTACACTCCAGAATTTATAAGGACCCAACAGTTCTAGTAGTTTCCTCCAGAGCAAGCAACAGTGGGACAGTGGCGAGGAAAAACTTCCTTTTAGGCAGAAACCTCGGACAGACCCAGACCCAGACCCAGACCCAGACCCAGACCCAGACCCAGGCTCTTGGTAGGCGGTGTCTGACGACCGGTTGGGGTTAGAATGAAGAGTGGCAATAACAGCCACAGAAAAGATAACAGTTTGTAGTAGTTCTTTGTAGTCGTTCATGGCTTAGCAGGGAATTGTGCGGCATTACAAGGCACAGCAGGACGTAGCAGGATGAACACGGCATCGCAGGACGTGTAGCGGGACCATGGCTACAGCTGCTACCATGATTTTGGAGCCTCCCTGATCCAAGGAAACATGCTGGGGGGAAAAGAACATAAGGACTCCGGGGAATGACTCCCCAGAGATAGGTTAGTAACTAGGTTAGTAACAAGCATTTCTGGGACATGGATGCACACAAATGGGAAGATAGAAGGATAAAAAGATAGAGGAGAGAGGAGCTCAGTGTGTCAAAGGAAGTCCCCCAGCAGTCTAAAACTATTACAGCATAACTGGGAGAGCATAACTAACTAGGAGAGCATGACTAACTAGGAGAGACAGGGTAAACAGGTGTTACAGGTGTGTGTGTGTGTGTGTGTGTGTGTGTGTGTGTGGGGGGTGACAGGTAAAGACATACTGTGTTGCTAGACTGCAGCTCTCTGGCTGTTCTCCCAGCAGGATCTCCATCTTGTTGATGTCGGGTATTTGGTCAAATGTCGGGTGCTTGTGTCTGAATTTGGGGAAATATTTAGTCCGGACCGGCTGCAGTCGGCTGCATCCTGTCTCTCTCTCTCTCTCTCTCTCTCTCTCTCTCTCTCTCTCTCTCTCTCTCTCTCTCTCTC
>JABXJD010000340.1:117500-120000 GCA_013375575.1 Percina caprodes
GGGACCACTAAGGTCTATATAAAGAGACTTCAGATACAGTATTAGGGACCACTAAGGTCTATATAAAGAGACTTCAGATACAGTATTAGGGACCACTAGGGTCTATATAAAGAGACTTCAGATACAGTATTAGGGACCACTAAGGTCTATATAAAGAGACTTCAGATACAGTATTAGGGACCACTAAGGTCTATATAAAGAGACTTCAGATACAGTATTAGGGACCACTAAGGTCTATATAAAAGAGACTTCAGATACAGTATTAGGGACCACTAAGGTCTATATAAAGAGACTTCAGATACAGTATTAGGGACCACTAAGGTCTATATAAAGAGACTTCAGATACAGTATTAGGGGACCACTAAGGTCTATATAAAGAGACTTCAGATACAGTATTAGGGACCACTAAGGTCTATATAAAGAGACTTCAGATACAGTATTAGGGACCACTAAGGTCTATATAAAGAGACTTCAGATACAGTATTAGGGACCACTAAGGTATATATAAAGAGACTTCAGATACAGTATTAGGGGACCACTAAGGTCTATATAAAGAGACTTCAGATACAGTATTAGGGACCACTAAAAGACTGAACGCTCTTCTCTGACATCTCTCCCTCTCTCTTTCTCTCTCTCTGTCTCTGTCATTGAACTCAGCAGAGACTTTCTTCTTTGTTGGTGTTTTTGCGGCGTCCCCCAATAACGTGCCAGGATTTGCAGGCCGTTCTATTATTAATTATTTATTATTTCTTCAGGTTCGCCGCGTTACCTGTTGGACATGTTATTGTTAAATTAAATTAAAAGTTAAACACCAACCCAACGGGGGGGGGGGCTTTAATCAATACTAGGCTAGTGGGCCTGACCCAGCAATGAGTCGCATTGACCCAACACTGGAGTCAGAATGACCCATATGGGGGTGGAAACAACCAGAAGTACTTCATATAAACAACTAATTACTGCAAAAGAGATCCGATCAAAGAGCTACGATACCAATGGTTAGGAAGGAAACAGTTGGGGGGCTTCCACGGGTCAGGACCTCTGACTGGACCAACGGTTAGGAAGGAAACGGTTGGGGAGCTCCCACGGGTCAGGACCTCTGACTGGACCAACGGTTAGGAAGGAAAAGGTTGGGGAGCTCCCTCGGGTCAGGATCTCTGACTGGACCAACGGTTAGGAAGGAAACGGTTGGGGAGCTCACTCGGCTCAGGACCTCTGACTGGACCAACGGTTAGGAAGGAAAAGGTTGGGGAGCTCCCTCGGCTCAGGATCTCTGACTGGACCAACGGTTAGGAAGGAAACGGTTGGGGAGCTCACTCGGGTCAGGACCTCTGACTGGACCAACAGTTAGGAAGGAAACGGTTGGTGATCTCCCACGGGTCAGGACCTCTGACGGTACCAACGGTTAGGAAGAAAACGGTTGGGGAGCTCCCACGGGTCAGGACCTCTGACTGGACCAACGGTTAGGAAGGAAACGGTTGGGGGGCTCCCACGGGTCAGGATCTCTGACTGTACCAACGGTTAGCAAGGAAACGGTTGGGGAGCTCCCATGGGTCAGGACCTCTGACTGGACCAACTGTCTTTGTATAGTGAAACTTACTTTTAACTGCTCTGATTTACATTTTAATGTCTTGTTTGTATTTTAATTGTATTCTTTTTGTAAAGCGCTCTATAAATAAATGTATTATTATTATTACGTGGTGTTAAACATTGAAAAAAGTGTTGATTTTCCATTTTGACGGGAAGACAAGACGAGGGTTAAGAGACCAATCAGAGACCAGCTTCAGGTCACATGCTGGCTGAGAGTTCCAGGACTCGCTGCTCATGTTGAAAACAGAAGGAAGTGAAGCGACTGGAGCCGGTTCCTCCTGAACACCGGGACTCCTCCTGAACACCGGGACTCCTCCTGAACGCCGGGACTCCTCCTGAACACCGGGACTCCACCTGAACGCCAGGACTCCTCCTGAACGCCGGGACTCCTCCTGAACGCCGGGACTCCACCTGAACGCCAGGACTCCTCCTGAACGCCGGGACTCCTCCTGAACGCCGGGACTCCTCCTGAACGCCGGGACTCCTCCTGAACGCTAGGACTCCTCCTGAACGCCGGGACTCCTCCTGAACGCCGGGACTCCTCCTGAACGCCGGGACTCCTCCTGAACGCCGGGACTCCTCCTCCCAGCCAGCACGTCGCATGAGGAAAGCATCATTTTTGATTTATGTTGTTGTTGAAGCATACAGTGGGGTTCGAAGGTTTGGGTATTAACTCTGGGGGTATAAGGTATTAACTCTGCAGGGGCAGACGCCATTTTGTTGTTTTCTGTTATTTTCAAAGTGTAAATGATGAAATAGAATCTAACATTTTGTGACGTATTATACGAATGTCTAATCTGTCATTAGATCCTTTTGGAGATTTTTCATCTTTTCTTTCTTCTCTATGACATTAATACACATTTTTACCTGGGGGGCCAACCTTAGACCCCCACTGTACATGTATATTTGATGG
>JABXJD010000340.1:127500-190000 GCA_013375575.1 Percina caprodes
CGAGGGAAAAACTGAGGTGGTTGTTTTTGGAGCAAAAGAGGAACAATTAAAAGTCTGCGCTCAGCTTCAAACAACAATGTTAAAAACAACAGACAAAGCCAGAAATCTTGGTGTAGTCATGGACTCTGACCTGAATTTTAACAGCCACATTAAGACAATTACAAAGTCAGCCTATTATCACCTTAAGAATATATCAAGGGTTAAAGGACTTATGTGTCAACAGGATTTGGAAAAACTTGTCCATGCTTTCATCTTCAGTAGACTTGACTACTGTAACGGGGTCTTTACAGGTCTCCCTAAAAAATCAATCAGACAGCTGCAGCTGATTGAGAACGCTGCTGCTCGAGTCCTCACTAAGACCAAGAGACTGGATCACATCACTCCAGTTCTGAAGTCCTTACACTGGCTTCCTGTGCCCCAAATAATTGATTTCAAAGTTCTTTTGCTAGTTTATAAATCACTAAACGGTTCAGGGCCAAAATACATTTCTGATCTGCTAGTACACTATGACCCCCCCAGACCTCTCAGGTTATCTGGGACAGGTCTACTTTCTGTTCCTAGAGTCAGAACTAAACAGGGGGAAGCAGCGTTCAGTTTCTATGCTCCTCATATCTGGAATAAACTCCCAGAAACCTGCAGGTCTGCTGCTACTCTCAGTTCTTTTAAATCAATGCTGAAGACCTTTCTTTTTGATGTTGCCTTTCTTTAAATGATGCTCATTTCTTGCATGTTTAATATCTTATACTGCACTGTAACTTTTATTCTTGTGTTTTATCTGTTTTTATTTTGAACTGTTTCTTCTGTGTTTTATCGATTTTATTTTCTTTTAACTGTTTTTTTTAACTGATTTTGTGTAAAGCACTTTGAATTGCCCTGTTGCTGAAATGTGCTCTACAAATAAAGCTGCCTTGCCTTGCCTAAGACAGCATAGTGGCCAGTTGGTTAATATATACTCACTTATAGGATTATTAGGAACACCATACTAACTGTGTTTGACCCCCTTTCGCCTTCAGAACTGCTTTAATTCTACGTGGCATTGATCCAACAAGGTGCTGAAAGCATTCTTTAGAAATGTTGGCCCATATTGAGAGGATAGCATCTTGCAGTTGATGGAGATTTGTGGGATCCACATCCAGGGCACCAAGCTCCCGGTCCACCACATCCCAAAGATGCTCTATTGGGTTGAGATCTGGTGACTGGGGGGGCCATTTTAGTCCAGGGAAGTCATTGTCATGTTCAAGAAACCAGTTAGAAATGATGTGATCTTTGTGACATGGTGCATTATCCTGCTGGAAGTAGCAGTACATGGGGGCCCTAAAGGGGGGGACATGGTCAAAAACAATGCTCAGGTAGGCCGGGGCATTTAAACGATGCCCAATTGGCACTAAGGGGCATAAAGTGTGCCAAGAAAACACCCCCCACACCATTACACCACCACCACCAGCCTGCACAGTGGTACCAAGGCCTGATGGATCCATGTTCTCATTCTGTTCTGACTCTACCATCTGAAGGTCTCAACAGAAACCAGACTCATCAGACCAGCAACATTTTACAGTCTTCAACTGTCCAATTTTAGTGAGCTCTTGCAAATTGTAGCCTCTTTTTCCTCTTTGTAGTGGAGATGAGTGGTACACGGGGGGGTCTTCTGCTGTTGAAGCCCCCCCCCCTCAAGGTTGTGCGTGTTGTGGCTTCACAAATGCTTTGCTGCTACCTCGGTTGTAAAAAGTGTTTTTTCAGTCAAAGTTGCTCTTCTATCAGCTTGAATCAGTCGGCCCATTCTCCTCTGACCTCTAGCATCAACAAGGCATTTTTGCCCACAGGACTGCTGCATATTGAATGTTTTTCCCTTTTCACACCATTCTTTGTAAACCCTAGAAATGGTTGTGGGTGTAAATCCCAGTAATTGAGCAGATTGTGAAATACTCAGACCGGCCCGTCTGGCACCAACAACCAGGCCACGCTCCAAATGTCTTAAATCACCTTTCTTTCCCATTCTGACATTCAGTTTGGAGTCCAGGAGATGGTCTGGACCAGGACCAGGACCACACCCCTAAATGCATTGAAGCAACTGCCATGTGATTAGTTGATTAGATAATTACATTATTGAGAAATTGAACAGGTGTTCCTAATAATCCTTTAGGTGTGTGTAGATGTTGAATAGAGTGGGACTCAGACAGCATAGTGGCCAGTTGGTTAATATAGATGTTGAATAGAGTGGGACTCAGACAGCATAGTGGCCAGTTGGTTAATATAGATGTTGAATAGAGTGGGACTCAGACAGCATAGTGGCCATTTAGTGTACAATATCTTGAAAATCCAACTTGTTGGTGTAGAATATGTGTATAATATCTTCTGGATGAATGGATGAGTTGTTCTGTCTCTAAAATGTTCATCAAAGTTTCCCAAAAAGCCCAAGATGACGTCCTCAAATGTCTTGTTTTGTCCACATCTCAAATATATTCGGTTTCCTGTCCCAGAGGAAACAAGAAACTAGAAAATATTCATATTTAACAAGCAGATATCACACAAGTTTCAAATTTTTTTTGTATGAAAAAATTCCCTCAAACCAATTCATCGTCTATTTTCTACTTGCTTTTCCTGTTCTGGTAATATATTTTGCACAGCAGCTGCTCATGTGGCTCCTCCTACTGGCTGTAGTCCAGAGCCTCTGGGCAAATATTCCTCCTATGATGGAAAACAACATTTTTTGCATCATAGAGATGCAATACAGAGATCTCTCACCTCAAGGGCACATGAAGGAAGGAAGCACTGTCATTCAAAAATACTACCATGTTTAAACTGATACAAGGCTTAATACTAATTGGTGAAATATGCCTGTAAGGGACTTATTTAGGAATTCCAGTAGTCCAGCCTGGAAGTAACATCATTTTGAGACTAATTTGTAAATAAAAATAAAAATCGCTGTTGTTGAGATTGTTTTAAGTGGGTTTCAAAGGAAATATCCTGATCAAAAATGACTCCTAGAAAACCTCTTTATAGTTATGTGTTTTATTATAATAGTATAAAATGAAATCAAAAGACCTGAGTATTTTCTGAGGAAAACAACAATCCCTCTCTGTAATTTATTAGTCTTATAGACTTAAAGGATCAACCTTTACTCAACCTCTTACGCCATCTGACCAACTGTTTACCATCAGACCAAAATCCATTGACTGATTTCACCCCATAAGGTCCTCAGCCCCCGCTGACCAAACTCCCCCATTTCCTGGAATCCAACAGGCTGACTGAATAAAAGGACAGATCTTCAACATAACCAGATGATATGAAGCTGCATCCTGACAGGAAAACAACGCAATAACACAACAAAATGAAGATCTCTGGGAGTTTGATGCTGTTGCTGCTGCTGCTCGGCTCCGTCTCCGCAAATGAAACTTCTGAAAGCAAACCGACTTCTCCTCCAGACCTCTACGCTGCTCTGAGAGAGATGACCGCCTCGCTGGTCCAGCTGAAGGCCGACATGGCTACAGGTACAATCCTGATCCCTGCTCCCTGATCGGGTCCCAGCAGGTCAGAAATATCCAAAAGGAGAGAAATATGTATTTTCTATGTAATGGATCAAAGTAGGTCTGAGACTACGGATTATGTTCAGAATATCTTCTAGATGAATGGATGAGTTTGTAGATTAATATGTAGAATATCTTCTAGATGAATGGATGAGATTGTAGATTAATATGTAGAATATCTTCTAGATAAATGGATGAGATTGTAGATTAATATGTAGAATATCTTCTAGATGAATGGATGAGATTGTAGATTAATATGTAGAATATCTTCTAGATGAATGGATGAGTTTGTCTCTAAATGTGGACACATTTTTCCAAAAAGCCCAACATAACGTCCTCAAATGTCTTGTTTTCTCCACAACTCAAAGAAATTCAGTTTCCAGAGGAGAGAAGAAACTAGAAAATATGATTTTTTTCCAAACTGACATCACACATTTGACCCATTTTCCATAAAAAATGACTCAAACCGATTCATCAATTCCCCAAATAGTTTGAGAGTCCTTTGATAAATGATCCATGCAGCTCTACAGCAACGTCTGAATGAACTCAAGGTTCAGAAAAATGAAGCTAACAATGAAACTGTCTCTGATTCTGCAGAACGAGCCCAGCTGAAGGCTGAAGTGGACACGCTGAAGGCTGAAGTGGACAAGATGAATCAACATCAACAAGGTATTGTTCTCTCCGATCAACTGTGTAGAATGAAGTTCAACTTATTATTTATTCTAAATAAATGAAACTGCAGCGGTAGCAATCATGATTCATTTCTTTCTCTCGGCTGCATCTAGGAGTTAGTCTCATGATTGGACTCAATAAAACTCCCCAGCTACTTGTAGTTCTCTATGAAGTCCAGGTACTTGTAGTTCTCTATGAAGTCCAGGTACTTGTAGGAGTTCTCTATGAAGTCCAAGTATTTGGAGTTCTCTATCAAGTCCAGGTATTTGGAGTTCTCTAGGAATTGCAGGTACTTGGAGGTCTTTTTTAACTCCAGGTACTTGGAGTTCTCTAAGAAGTCCAGGTACTTTGGGTTCTCTTTTAAGTCCAGGTACTTGGAGTTCTATATTAAGTCCAGGTACTTGTAGTTCTCTTTGATGTCCAGGTACTTGTAGTTCTCTAGGAAGTCTACCACCTGTGTTTGAAAGCCCTTCAAACACAGGTTTGTTTTCTTCTGGAATGATGACCGACTTTAACTTTAACTGTCCAGCTTTAAGTACAGATAATGTTTTTTTATGATTTCCAGTTTCTAGACAAGATAGGACTCAAAATTATCAGTTTAATGTTCGATGATTTTTTTAAATGACATTGCTCGCTCTCTCTCTAAGTCCAACAGGTGGCATTCTCAGCCTCTCTGCTGGCTGAAAGCCGAGGATCAACTCTGGGACCCTTACCAACGGCGATGACCCTGATCTTCAAAAACGTCCAAACCAACATCGGAAACGCCTACAGCTCAACCACAGGTAGCTCTGATATTATATTAATATATTAGTGATGGACTGATATCAAAATGTTGGTAACATTTTGGAACATCTGTCCTGTAGGGTAACATTACAGCTTGTTTCTCCCTGATGCTGAACATCTGTCCTGTAGGGTAACATTACAGCTTGTTTCTCCCTGATGCTGAACATCTGTCCTGTAGGGTAACATTACAGCTTGTTTCTACCTGATGATGAACATCTGTCCTGTAGGGTAACATTACAGCTTGTTTCTACCTGATGCTGAACATCTGTCCTGTGGGGTAACATTACAGCTTGTTTCTACCTGATGCTGAACATCTGTCCCGTAGGGTAACATTACAGCTTGTTTCTCCCTGATGATGAACATCTGTCCTGTAGGGTAACATTACAGCTTGTTTCTACCTGATGCTGAACATCTGTCCTGTAGGGTAACATTACAGCTTGTTTCTCCCTGATGATGAACATCTGTCCTGTAGGGTAACATTACAGCTTGTTTCTACCTGATGATGAACATCTGTCCTGTAGGGTAACATTACAGCTTGTTTCTCCTTTAATGCTGGACCAGTTTCAGAGATTGTTGTTGATATATTGTTCATCTCTAATATATAACTCTATCCACTTGTATGTTGATGATGTTGTTTTTTCAAATTCTATTATTTGACCAATCCAAATGTCCACCAGGTCTGTTCACTGCCCCGGTGAAAGGAGCGTACCACTTTGATTGGACGACCGGTGCATATGGAGACGGCAGCCACGGTTCAGGGGCTTGGTTGCTCAAGAACTCACAGAAGATTTTCATGGCATTTGAGGATCAGAAGGACGGTTTCATGACTTCCTCTAAAGGCGTTACACTGTTGCTGGAGGCGGGAGACGTCGTGTCTGTGCTGCTGTTGGCTAGCGGTTTGGCGTTTGACGATTATAATCACCACACCACCTTCAGTGGACACCTGCTGTTCCCCATGTGAGACAGAATCAGCAGCTCTGTGACAGGTTGTTGTCTTAAACACGTCTTCATAGCACTTCATAGACTTGATCTGATTTCATCTGCATCTAAATAATAATAAGTAATAATTGTCGACAGGTATCTATCTTCCTTCAAATATAACCTGGTTAATGTTTCAGATTCTCTTCTTGTTTCTGTCATTTTAATCAAAGAAACATAAATCATTGCAATTATTTCTACGTTTCTTATTGTGTGGATTTAAAGCCGTTGGATGGAAACACACTTTCACCAGATTTACTCTCAGGAGGTTTTACCAACTTCAGATCATTAGATGGACACGTGGATGGAAACTTAGCTATTGTGTCCATAGGCACACAGCGGGAGCACTGAGACCACCAGTCCACCCCTGGTCCAGTCTAACCGGGCTCTTCCTGCTGACCCCCAGGTAGGTCTCGCTCCTCTGCTACAACAGCTGCTCCAGCCGCCTCCTACTATTGGCTGTAGTCCATTGCCTCTGGGAAATATTTCTCCCCCTAATGATCTAGAGACCCGAGTATTTTCTGAGGAAAACAACTGTCCCTCTCTGTAATTCATTAGTTTTATAGACAGAAAGGATGAACCTTTACTCAGTCTCTTACTCCAACTGACCAGATGTTTACCATCAGACCAAAATCTATTGACTGACTTTACCCCATAAGGTATTCCTGGAATCAAACAGCCTGACTTGATAAAAGGACCTTCAACATACTTTCTCCTGGACATGAACACCTGTTTCCTGGTGAAAGTCTTGTGTTTTCTCCTTAACTTCTCCAGAACATGAAAACCTGTTTCCTGGTGAAACTCTGGCTCTGCAACATCAGACTGTTGGAGATGATGGAGACATTTAAGACTTAAAAACAAATTTAAAACCTGAATTTTGAAAACACAGACACACACAAAAGCGTGGAAGTCAAGGCTGCAGGTAAAATGTTCCCATTCATTGTATTACATGCAGTTCTTCTTATTAACCACATGGGGGTGCTGTTGGTCCGTAGTGGGTTCAGAATCCAGAACACAAAACAGGCTGAAGAGAGACAGACAGACTCTACTGTACTGGAGACTGATGTAGAGACATGACAGAGGACTCCAGACAGACAGACAGACAGACAGAAACACAGAGAGACAGACAGACTCTACTGTACTGGAGACTAATGTAGAGACATGACAGAGGACTCCAGAGAGACAGACAGACAGGCAGGCAGACAGACAGACAGACAGGCAGAGAGACAGACAGACAGACAGACAGACAGACAGACAGACAGGCAGGCAGGCAGGCAGACAGGCAGGCAGGCAGGCAGGCAGGCAGGCAGACAGACAGACGTCGTCATGACGTCGTGAGGACAAATGACTGGCAGCAGCCTGATGGGTCTAGAGACATGATTTTAACTGATAAATCATCTTTTCTGCTAATTTATGTGAACACAAATATTACTTTAAAACATGAAAAACGTTAAAACACATTTAAAAACTGAATGTTGGAAACAACAATACACACACACACACACACACACACACACCAGTAGAATATTGTAACCCTTTTCATTCATTTAGCCATCAGTATAGTATATTTTCTATAGCTTGGCATACTAAATGAATGAAAACAAAAATATCAAAAGGTAATGTAACCTGCATCTAATTAAGACCATTAATCCATTCCAGTGTGCAACCACATGGCGGCCATCTTACCAGCGTCACGTTTTAGAATTGCATCATTTGGAACCAATGGGGAAAGAGGCTTATGTTGTCTTTATAATCCTTTTATTTTCTACCAATACATCAATAGTGGTTTTAATTCAAAGTAATGACCATAAGACAACTGGGCCTTTGTAGAACAAAACAAAAAAATAGTGATTTGGGTGGATTTATGTTGATTTTATTTATAATATTTATTTATATTGCAGGTAATAATTTCATATTTTTCAATGTTGCCTGAACTTAATATGTAAAAACTCTTTGGTATTCTGAATGGCTAATATACGTTAAACTATATATTTTAATGTAGAAATCCTAAATAGATTCGGTATTAACCCTCTGAACCCTAAGGTCATTTTTACAGTTCATTGTGTGGGAGGATTGCTCTCTTCCCCACTGAACTCTTTGGTCACGTTGTCTCCCATATATGGACATGCTGCTCGCCTTCACACAGACAGACACTGAGAGGAGACACGGAGCAAGGAGCTAGCGGCAGAAATGAGCAAAAACGTGATGAATTATGGATATCGAGTGGATAAATCTTAGAACAGTTTGGATTTAATGTTCAACGACCCTGAAAAAGGCAGAAGTTCCAGGCTGGATAGAAAATCACCTGTAGAGGCTAGAAAGACCCGGAAGAGACCTCCGTAACCGCTAACTCGCTAGCTTTTAGCCGCAATAATCGGTAAGTTTCTATCTTTTATGGTTATTAATTGATTGAACTATGAATCAGAGGTGCTGTTTTTGCTCGTCGACGAGCCTCTCGGGTCCACAGGGTTAAAGCCGATAGAGAGGTAGTTACGATAAGGCACATGAGAGAAATCAAGGATGATCTGTGCTTTCCTTCTGCTGGGTTGGGTCAACACCTTCTCACTCTCATCTCAAAAAACATGGATGCTTCGTCTGGTACCTCTGGTGTTGTTATTGACGCTAAAGATCTCCTTTAGGAGTCAGGATATAGCGTCCAAGCTCCTGGTGATTTATTTGGCGTCACCGTCATATACAGTATGAATAGGAGTGAAACTGTAGAACACAAACAAAATATACAATAAGCAAGATGCACAATCAAAGTATACATTGTAATTTAACTCGACATAGCTACTATGCATCAGTTGTATAGTAATTTAAGTATACAGTCTACATGGCATGCACTTAAGCTGACACGTGGTTAATAATACAATTTACAAAAATAAAGCTTAGTAAAATATTAATCACAAACATAATTCCCAGATATTGTTCTATGATCTGTGTTAAAAACTAGTACTTACAGACGATGCTTTCCAAGGCATCAACAAAAGAAAGATTGCAGCAGATGAAATGAGTTAGTCCATTCAGCAAAAACCAAACCTAAAATGGCCGACTTCCTGTTCTGGGTCACAGTGCATATCAAACTACAATACATTTAAAGGCCGGTAGGCGGTTAATTCACTAAACCTGAAGGAAAAACAGCTGGTCAGTTAGGGTACCGTGTGTAACGTTACTTTTTAACGTACAGTTTGCTGGCTGGATTTGTCTTGAGATATTATAAAATGAGATTTAGGGTTATAGAAGAGTACTAGTCGTTAACGTTAATATAACTAAAATTTAACACAGATTGACTAAAATCAGCAGTCAGTGTAGGAGTAATATTGGTCCAGAATTTTAAAAAAAACATGAACATTAATAAACGTCCTAAAAATCTATCAAATAAAATCATTTTTGCTGTTCATAAATAATGTTAATACTCATGTTGCCCTCATGTTGCCCTCATGTTGCCCTCATGTTGTCTTCATGTTGTCTTCATGTTGTCTTCATGTTGTCTTCATGTTGTCTTCATGTTGTCTTCATGTTGTCTTCATGTTACTTCCAGCCACCAGAGAGAGTGAGAATGCAACCTGTGAGGCAGAGAGACAGAGAGAGAGACAGACAGAGAGAGTCAGCCATTTTGAAACACTCTATGAGCTAATACGAAGCAACCCAGACCCAAATCAAAACCAAATTCTAACAAATCTGAATGAACTAGAATCAGCTGTAAAAGACAACCAGAACCCCCTCGACTCCCCCATTAATGAACAGGAACTAAGACAAACTCTGGGCCCTAAAACCCCGGCTCGATGGCATCATGAACGAGATGCTGAAATACACAAGCCCTCAATTCCAACTGGCCGTCCTGAAACTCTTTAACCTTCCTATGGTGTTAGGGTCCCGACGGACCCGTTTTGAGTTTTAACATGCATAAAAGCACTTCATACATTTGTTTTTTGAGTTGAAACTTTTTGACTTTGTCAGGGACTTCCATTTAAACAAAGTAAAATCTTTTTTTTTTTTTACTAAATTATAAAGTGCTCTGGTGAAAAAATGACTTTTGTGGTGTTCGGTCATTTGTGACCCGGTTAAAATTTTCTATTATAAAACAATAAAAAATGCCCAAAATTAAATCATGAACACACAGTCAACCAACAGCCTCTTCCTCCAACCATTTGGGCTTCATTTAGGGGCTTTTCTCTTTGCCTTTTTGCAAGAACAAACAAAGGGAGACATGTCCAGGCTTGTCAAGCCATTTGAGTGTAGAGGTGGTGACTTGCAGAGTACACATCTCCAAATCACAGGATGCAAGAATGAGGAGAAGATTTACTGTAAATGAAGCTTTGGATCACATCTTTGCTGCAAATGAGGCAGAGGACACACAGGATTTTAGCGATGGAGATGAGCAGGCCTCTGAGAACGAAGATGATGTGGAGTACCAATTGGAAGAAACAGACACAACTGATCAGTCTGAAGAGGAGGTCACTGGTGCTGAAGCTGCTCCTGCTGAATCATTCCAATCCAAAAATGGCAACATCCGTTGGAGTACAGTTCCTCCTGATGTGCATGGAAGGACAGCTGCTGCAAACATCATCAAAATGACCCCTGGGGTCACGAGGTTTGCTGTGACAAGAGTAAGTGACATCAAGACGTGCTTTGATCTTTTTTTGCCATTGTCACTAAAAAAAGTCATAATTGCTATGACAAACCTTGAGGGAAAAAAAGTCCATGGCAACACATGGAAAGACATTGATGAGACGTACCTGGATGCCTACATTGGTGTTCTCCTCCTTGCTGGAGTTTACAGATCCAGCAATGAGGCAACTGAGAGTCTCTGGGATGCATCAACGGGCAGAAATATTTTCCGGGCAACAATGTCTCTTCGGACCTTTCAGATGATCTCAAGAGTCCTCAGATTTGACAATCGAGACACCAGAGCAAAATACTGTCCAAAAAAACGACGAAATGTGATACTGATGTCCACTCTTCACAAAGATGCTGCTGTGTCATCAGGAAGTGACAAAAAGCCCATAATCATCCTGGACTACAACAAAAACAAAGGAGGAGTGGACAATCTGGACAAGCTGACTGCCACCTACACTTGCCAGCGAATGACCAGGAGATGGCCAATGGTTGTGTTTTACAACATCCTCAATGTGTCTGCATACAATGCATTTGTGGTGTGGACCCATATTCACCAAGGGTGGAATTCAACCCAAAATACCAAGCGGAGAATGTTTCTTGAGGAGCTCGGGAATTCCCTTGTCAAGCCGCACATTGAGCAACGGGAACGGGTGCCCCGAGACCCAGCTGCTGCAGACTTGGTCAGACAGCTGCAGCGGTCAAACACGCCATCCACATCCACAGCAACAAGAAGAGCATCAGCATCACCTTCCCCCTCATCAGCCAGCCCTGCCTCAAGCACTCCATCCACATCCACATCCACAATGCCAGTGGGACCACCTCGCTCAAAAAGAAAGAGGTGTCAGGTCTGCCCTAGCAATATGGACAGAAAAACCTACATAGTGTGCTTCACCTGCAACAAATATATCTGCAAAGAACACACTAAAAGTGTCACTTTTTGCAACACATGCATCTAAACACACACACACACAGGCATGTTCTTTGCACAGAGTATTGATAGAACAAGTACTTGATTTCTTTTGATGTGATTTTCTCGATTGTTTTTTGTTTATTTATTTGCAAATCTTTGTTTTATTGTAATTTATTATTATTTATGACTGTTCTGTTTTTCATATTGTTAAATATTGTATTAAAGTTCTATTGTGTGGGAAAAAAAGACTTGTTTTTGCCCTTTTCTTGAATCAAATATATACGGGTCCAAAATGACCCGAAACACCATAGATGTTACTATATTTGATAATATTAAAATTAAAATCTTTTTTTTGTTGAACATTTAAAAAATTTGTTTTAATATCTCTCAGTTACACTCAGGTAACAGAACAACTGATTATTTTGTTGCCTTCTACTCTTAAGGTTCATTTGACCACTTTCATGACATTGAAAACGAGGGGTATGCTGTTAAAACAAAGGCCCAGGGGGCCACAAAAAAATATTAATACCAATCTTTTCATGGATAAGGGAGCCCAACCAGCTAAACAAGAGTTAAGAAAACATTGGATGATAAAAGATTGTTTTTAGGGTATTTTATGGCTAATTTAATACACGGGTCCAAAATGACCCGCTAACACTACAGATGGCAGCAGAAAGCTAACACCAGAGGAAGGTTAACCTGATTCTGAGTGTAGGTTACTTCCCTGACATCTGGAACCACGGTCTCATCACACCGATACACAAGTCTGGAGATACGTTGGACCCAAATAACTACCGAGGCATCTGTGTGAACAGTAATCTGGGGAAGCTCTTCTTCATCATCAACTCCAGACTCAGAACCTTCCTCACCAAACACAACGTCTGGAGTAAAAGTCAAATTGGATTTGTACCAAAACACCGCACCTCAGATCATATTTACACCCTCCACACCCTGATATACAAACACGTTCACCACAACAACAACAACAACAACATCTACGCATGTTTCATAGATTTCAAAAAGGCATTCGACTCTATTTGGCACAGCGGTCTATTCTACAAAGTTATTGAATCTGGTGTAGGGGGTAAAACATATGATATCATTAAATCAGTGTACACTAACAATAGGTGCAGTATTACAATTGACAACAGAACAACATTCTTCAGTCAGCAGCGTGGCGTGAGACAGGGCTGCTGTCTGAGTCCCACTCTATTCATCATCTACATTAACCAACTGGCCACTATGCTGTCTGAGTCCCACTCTACGGCAGGTTGGGCTGGCAGGTTCAGGGACCTCCCTACATAATTGGAGATGTTAACCCCACAGTTACACCCTTCTGTCAGACAAAGCAGGTGGAGAATTGAATGTGACTTTGCAACTTCTCTCGTCCCCACTGGACCGAGACCAAATACATAGAAATGTCCCCTAACCAACCAGTTAACACTGACCCGGTTTTGGAAAGCACAAACAACATCGTGAGGACCGATGACTGGCAGCTGCCTTGTGGGATTTTCCCTCTCTGAAGGGTCTAGAGACATGATTTTAACTTAAACTGAATTATATTTACTGCTAATTTATGTGAACACAAGAATGACTTTAAACATCAAAAACTTAAAACAAATGTATAACCTGAATTTTGGAAACTGACAAACCTACACAGAGAGGGCATGAGGGCAGTGCATGGACAAAAGGACAACATGGTAGCAGCTGTTGCCATGGTCCCGCTACACGTCCTGCGATGCCATGTTACGTCCTGCTACGTCCTGCTACGTCCTGCTGTGCCCTGCTACGTCCTGCTACGTCCTTCTGGGCCTTGTAATGCCCACAGTGTCCTGCTATGCCATGAACTACTACAAATAACTACTACAAACTACTATTTTCTGTGACTGTTATTGCCACTCTTCCTTCTAACTCCAACCGGTCGTCAGACACCGCCTAACAAGAGCCTGGGTCTAGGTCTGGGTCTGGGTCTGTCCCAGGTTTCTGCCTAAAAGGAGGTTTTTCCTCGCCACTGTCGCACTGTTGCTTGCTCTGGAGGGAACTGCTAGAACTGTTGGGTCCTTGTAAATTATGGAGTGTGGTCTAGACCTACTCTATCTGGGCTTGACCTACTGTATCTGGTCTAGACCTGCTCTATCTGTAAAGTGTCTCGAGATAACACTTATGAATTGATACTATAAATAAAATTGAATTGAATTGAAATGAGGGCAACATGCGGGTCAAAGTCTCTGAGCAGCCTCACAGGTGTTTCCAGTTAACCTGGCTGATTGGACCTCGGCCAGCTGTGATTGGCTGACTTCTTCTTCTTTTGGTTCATTGGCGGTTGATAAAGGTTTGGTGCATCACTGCCTCCACCTGGTAGTACGGAGTGTGGATCTGGATCTCTAATGTCTACAATACACATCTAATAAAGTAAGGATTTAAAAATCTTCTCATTCATATACATTTGTTAACTTAAATTAACTCCAACTCTTATCAAATACAATAAAACACTAGAACAATGCACCACGTCTACCAACACAATGCAGATAGGGCTCAAAATCCAATAACACACACACACACACACACACACACACATTCAGTCAGTCATACACACACAGACACACACAGCAGCAGTGTGGAAGGCCAGGCTGTATATGATGCAGAACGGGTTTTATTTATTGGGGCATTCCTCACTTTGAGTCTTTTTCATTAAACTAGAAACAGAAAATTAGATTTTGCAATTTCATAGCATAAAACTGCATAAATATCCGCCATATTCCATATTTAAAGAAAAGGTGCTGCATCATGCAGGAGTTTTGCAACAATCACAAAGAAACGCCACATTTTTGTCAAAGGACTGATTTAAATAAACTAACGCTGGTGAAATGTGGATCAAATGTAATGAATCAGAGAAGAATATGTAACATTTATTAATGGTGTTGATTTATCAGCTGATCAGCAGAGGGCGGTGAAGCATCAGCAAAAACTCCTCCAACTTATTCGGATGTTATGGTCTGTTGTCAGCATCTTTCATACGTTAGAATATTCTTCTGCTCTCCTTCTGGTTTCTAATGGAAGGGACTAGAAAAGATCAGCTGCAGGTTTATTATATGTGTGTGTGTGATATTTAAAATCCCTTGTGTGAAAACCTTTCACTAATATGTTGATAAAATGAAAACATCTAAATGTTCACATTTTATTTAATAAGAATTTCTCATTTTCACAAAGTTAGAAAACTTGTAACGTTAAAAGAAGTATTAAATATCAAAATAAAAACTTTTAGCCTTAATGTGACTATGTCTTCCCTCTGAGTGGAGACCAGATGAATGGGAGCTAACACCGTCGTGGTCGGGGTCCAGCTGGCCGTGAGTTGGGTTTTATTTGATTATTTCCACTACGTTTCCCTGTCCTCTGTCTGTTGGGTTTTCCCCTCTTTCCTGTCTGAAGCTGATGACTCACACCTGCCTCCCATCCGCAATCACTGATTCTGGCTGCCACACCTGCCTGTCATCCCCCGCCCCCGCCATGCACACCTGCCTGTCATCCCCCGCCGTGCACACCTGCCATCATCATTATCCTCTGTATATCTACCCCGGCTCTCCACCCACGCTTCACCTGATTGTTGCTTCAGCTCCATGGGGGATCTCCGTTGTTAGTTATATTTCTTGAAACCATAACTTTTACTACGACACATTTCCCCTAAAGCGTCCTCATTACTAGAAATGTTTTTGTATGTTGGAGTCATATGACGGTAAATCTGGTGCGAAAGGTGAGAACATGTAGAACAAAATATATCAACTTGTTTGTTAAAATTTGCACTTGTAAAAGATATTCACCCACATGTGATCTGAAGAGAAGTCACACAAAGAAAAAAGATGATTCCAGAGGAATATATATATATATATATATATAACATATATTATAATATAATATAATATGTTATAATATATAATATGATTCCAGAGGTCACTGAGTTGTGGTTGTGATGGAAAAAGAACCCGAGAAAAACAAGTACACAAGTAAATATTGCACTACTTTTTACCTGGGGGGCCCAAACTAACCCCACTGTATATGTGTGTATCTGTGTGTATCTGTGTGTCTGTGTGTATCTGTGTGTTTCTGTGTGTCTATGTGTGTATTTTACCTGGGGGGCCCAACCCTTCGTGTTCGTGCAAACATCTACACACTGGGAATGTTTTGTGCAAATTTCAATTTACAAATTCAGATTTTTTTACAAGCTCTCGTGTTTTTTTTCTTTGTGTGACTTCAACTTCAGATCACGTGTGCGTGAATAGTTTTTACAAGTGCACATTTTAACAAACACGTTGATATATTTGATTCTGCCTTTCGCACCAGATTTACCGTCATGGAGTCAACTACAAGTTGAATTCTCTTTGTGTTTTTTCTCTTTATTGATGTCAAACTTTGAGTTTGATGTTTAAGAAAGTAAAGAAACTCTGAATATTATACTTCAATATAAGGAAGCCACGATTAAGTTAATTAAAGTGTTTTTAGTATATTTAATATCCTAAAATGACTTTTGATACTTCAGTAAATATCAGACACTTTGAGACCAGTGATGCTCTACGATGGGACTTTACCTCCAACAACGTCTGTTCCTGGGAACAAACTTTATTTTAAGTGTTGCTTTCAAGTTCTTCACCCTGGAAACAACCCGACGACAGAACAAAGACACAAAACTCATTGATCTCTTTTCTTGTCTTTATTGAAATGAATAAATATGAAATGAATGATTGCTTGAGGCTGGGTCCCGTCGTCCAATAGAGGTTTTTGCCACAGTGCCACAAAGTGGTTCTGGGTTTTCTGTTCTTAGTGCAATAGTTTAATAATTAGATTCTCTTTAGTGTGTTTTGTTCTATTTACAATATTAGAGAGCACTTTACATTTCACCACGGTAATAAAATGGTAATAGTGGGGTAACAGTGTGATAATAAAGAGGTAATATATAGGTAATAACTTGTAATTACTACTTACTCTACCTTCATGAGAACATTTGTAAAAAAACACTTAAAAGAATCCAATTATTTAACTATTGCAATTCCAACAGGAAACACTTTTTTAAGGTCAATGTCCCCCGCCAACATTTTCAAAAGACATTGAACCCTAAAAAGCTCAAAGTGGATCTCACCCTGGTGGACACCGGTGGTCAGGGAAGCCGTCCGACTGAAGAAGGAGTCTTTCCGGGATATGTTATCCCGGAGGACTCCGGAGGCAGTTGCAGGGTACCGACGGGCCCGAAGGGCTGCAGCCTCTGCCGTGACAGAGGCAAAGCAGCGGGTGTGGGAGAAGTTCGGAGAAGACATGGAGAAGGACTTTCGGTCGGCACCAAGGTGCTTCTGGAAAACCGTTCGCCACCTTAGGAGGGGGAAGCGAGGAATCATCCAAGCTGTATACAGTAAGGATGGGACGTTGTTGACCTCAACTGGGGAGGTAATAGAGCGGTGGAAGGAGCACTTTGAGGAACTCCTAAATCCAGCTGACACGCCCTCTGTGGTAGAGGCAGAGCTGGAGGATGATGGGGGATTGTCGTCAATTTCCCTGGTGGAAGTCGCTGAGGTAGTCAAACAACTCCACAGCGGCAAAGCCCCAGGGATTGATGAGATCCGTCCAGAAATGCTGAAAGCTCTGGGTGTGGAGGGGATGTCTTGGTTGACACGCCTCTTCAACATTGCGTGGAAGTCTGGGACGGTGCCTAAGGAGTGGCAGACCGGGGTGGTGGTTCCCCTATTCAAAAAGGGGGACCAGAGGGTGTGTGCCAATTACAGGGGTATCACACTTCTCAGCCTCCCTGGTAAAGTCTACTCCAAGGTGCTGGAAAGGAGGGTTCGGCCGATAGTCGAACCTCGGATTGAAGAGGAACAATGTGGATTCCGTCCTGGCCGTGGAACAACGGATCAGATCTTCACTCTTGCAAGGATCTTGGAGGGGCCTGGGAGTATGCCCAACCAGTCTACATGTGTTTTGTGGATCTGGAGAAGGCGTATGACTGGGTCCCCCGGGAGAAATTGTGGGAGGTGCTGCGGGAGTATGGGGTGAGGGGTCCCTTCTCAGGGCCATCCAATCTCTGTATGACCAAAGCGAGAGCTGTGTCCGGGTTCTCGGCAGTAAGTCGGACTCGTTCCAGGTGAGGGTTGGCCTCCGCCAGGGCTGCGCTTTGTCACCAATCCTGTTTGTAATATTTATGGACAGGATATCGAGGCGTAGTCGGGCGGGAGGGGTTGCAGTTCGGTGGGCTCGGGATCTCATCGCTGCTTTTGCAGATGATGTGGTCTTGATGGCGTCATCGGCCTGTGACCTCCAGCACTCACTGGATCGGTTCGCAGCCGAGTGTGAAGCGGCTGGGATGAGGATCAGCACCTCTAAATCTGAGGCCATGGTTCTCAGCAGGAAACCGATGGAGTGCTTTCTTCGGGTAGGGAGTGAGTCCTTACCCCAAGTGAAGGAGTTTAAGTACCTTGGGGTCTTGTTCGCGAGTGAGGGGACTATGGAGCGTGAGATTGGTCGGAGAATCGGAGCAGCTGGTGCGGTATTACATTCAGTTTATCGCACCGTTGTGACGAAAAGAGAGCTGAGCCAGAAGGCAAAGCTTTCGATCTACCGGGCAATTTTCGTTCCTACCCTCACCTATGGTCATGAAGGCTGGGTCATGACCGAAAGAACGAGGTCCAGGGTACAAGCGGCCGAAATGGGTTTCCTCAGGAGGGTGGCTGGCGTCTCCCTTAGAGATAGGGTGAGAAGCTCAGTCATCCGAGAGGAGCTCGGAGTAGAGCCGCTGCTCCTTCGCGTCGAAAGGAGCCAGTTGAGGTGGTTCGGGCATCTGGTAAGGATGCCTCCAGGGCGCCTCCCTAGGGAGGTGTTCCAGGCACGTCCAGCTGGGAGGAGGCCTCGGGGAAGACCCAGGACTAGGTGGAGAGATTATATCTCCAACCTGGCCTGGGAACGCCTCGGGATCCCCCAGTCGGAGCTGGTTGATGTGGCTCGGGAAAGGGAAGTTTGGGGTCCCCTACTGGAGCTGCTGCCCCCGCGACCCGATACCGGATAAGCGGATGAAGATGGATGGATGGATGGATCTCACCCGGGTGAAGCTCAACGTAGAACTGACACTGCCATCATCCATAGGCAACCACAGGTACCCCTCTGGGCGTTGTGTCGGCGTCATCAGGCTGCTGCAGCTCTTCCTTTGCCCATCAGGACTAACAACATCTGGACCTGGAGCTCAATCCGTGAACCAGGAAGGGAAAGAGGAGATACTGAGTAAGGGCCCACCCGGAGACCGAAGCTTGGCTGGTTGGTTTTTTAAAATCTCTAATCAGCCACCAAGCTTCCTCATACGCGGTTATCTCATTCTGACCTGTTGGTCTGAGATCCCTCACCCCCTAATACCCCCACACCTGAGTATGTACAAGTAAAAACAGCATCTGTTGAAAGAGTAATTGACTTACACGATGTCATAGTACCATACATCATCGGATATGGCTACTACTACTTCTTCTTCTTCTTCTTGATCGTCCACGCTGTCGGAGGCTAAACGGCCTCTGATCGTTCTGTATGACACCGAGAGAAACTTCCTCCAGAGCCACCGAGCGCTTCCAGAGACTACAGACTTCATCTTATTGACAATAATGTTGTGAAGCGTTTCTCCATCAACCTTCACATAATACAGCAAATTTAAACCTTTTTCAGGTAAACTGAGGTTGTTACTTTTAAACATTGTGATCATCTCCCGCAACAACAAAACGACTTCTCTACCGCAGACGACGATACGCAGCTCAAACTGATCATTTAGATCAAATCTCCGTCTGACGCTGTCAACAAGCGGAAAAAAGTGGAACGCCATAATTGATTGATTTTGTATATCTTGTTGTGTATCTAGTTCTTCTTGCTGCAGGTCAAATGAAGACAGCTCTTCCGGAACAAGACTTTTATACTTTCTCAGTCTGCTCTCTGATTGGATGAAGAGAAAATGGGAGGAGGCTTCAGATCAGACGTGGCGTGTTGTGATTAGACGGTGGACGTTTGGAAAGTTTTCATGATGTCATGGAATGTGCTGAGGGTGTGTGTGTGTGTGTGTGTGTGTGTGTGTGTGTGTGTGTGTGTGTGTGTGTGTGTGTGTGTGTGTGTGTGTGTGTCTCTGTGTAACGTGCTTCAACCTGCCTCCACACAGGAACACCACCTCCAGCTCCTTTATTCTTCATTTACAGTCAGAAAGGTCAGAGAGAGTTCTCTACAGATGATCATCTGCTGTCCACCACACCTGGAACACGGGCTGCTGAACACACTATGAGCTTTATTATTATTATTATTATTATTATTATTATTATTATTATTATTATTATTGGAGAAATAACACACAAATAGCCAACGTCAATGTCTCTGTCTGGCTTTAAAAAACAACTAAAGACAGCAAGGTACCTGAACTCATCGTCTGTGGTTCTAGGGATATATTTCCCTCTCTGCTAACATGAAGGAACAAGTTCCTCTGTGTGTGTGTGTGTGTGTGTGTGTGTGTGTCTCTGTGTGTCAGTGTGTGTGTGTGTGTGTTCTTGTAAATAGTCCCATTTCAGAGAAGACAAATTATACGTATGAGTCACATTTCATGTTGAATCATGTCGAGTTTAATTACGTTGAATAAAAGGAGACCGGCCAACTCTTGGATTTACGTAAATGTCTCGGAAGCATTTAACACAACTGACTCATGTTTTAAAGTTAAACGTAACTATATAGAGTAGAAACTACGTAATATGCAGAGAGGGAACGTGAATTTGTTCAGATAATGTTGGGATGAAGTGAGTCAATAAAGAAGCGATGTAATTCTCGTGTCTGACGCGCTTTGTTGTTGCTAGAAGAAGCAGGTAACTGTCACATGGAAGGGCTCGTCGTACTGTACTCCACGCCGCTACTCGGTCGACAAGTATATGGATTTTCTAATTAAATACTGCTGTTAAAGCTCAGCCAAATGTAGTTTAATGTCTTGAGAGTCACTACGCAACGTTAACGTTAAATAAGGACCGTGAGTTTCTTTCCTCGCGCTATTTTCTCACCATGTTTCATTTGAATTAGCGAGCTAGTTTTCTGAGCGGGAGCCGTTCATCTTCCATTTCCCTCCACTCTGCGGTGCTCAGTAGTGTGTTTCTGTTAGTATTGGTTCGCCAACTAACTGTTCAGTTACATTGTGTGTTAACTGCACCGTGACCGTAGCGTTAGTGAGATTTGGCCATCGAGCAGCTATTGCTAACGTTATCAGCGACATTAAGTTAGCGACCCCCCCAACACCGTGTAATGAGACCATGAGAAGACGGAGAGGAAATTCAAACTAAAGGACCCATTAACGGTCTGCTCCGTCTGAAGCAGTGGTCGTAGCCTAATATAACGTAGCGATGGCCTGCCACTGCTTCACGTAGCCTACAGAATGGAAACTTTCTCTTTTTGGGACACAAGCTTTCCACAGTCAGCCCAGTGTTGGAACATGGAACATGGTTAGAGTCTGTTCTCATTAGAGAACGCAATAATCACATTAATTATTTTATATTTTACAATGATTTATGCATTGTACCTAAATAAAGTTGCCGGTGAGTGTACATCTAATGTATGGTTATTGAAATATAGTTTTGTAATGACTAGATTATTTTTTCCGGTTTTGCTGCAGAGTGACAGACAAACTCAAGTCCGCATATCACCTGAAGTCAGCTGATGGATCGTGGGCTCAGGTTTTTGTGGTGAGACCAGGACGTTGTATTTGCTCTTAATTTTACATATAAATATACATTTTAAATATTAAAATGTGGCCGGCTCGAACCGTTTTGAATCCTTCTTTGTTTCCACTTTCACAGTGAATGGTGCTAGAAGTGTCCAGTGAGTGAATGTGGCAATGCAAGACCTGCCCTTCAGTTTTTACAGTAGGTCCCATATTCTAAAGCACTATGGAGTCAGACGTAGACATCATGTGAATAACAATCGTATTCCATGTGTGCAGCTGCCCATGCACATTCAGAACGTGGTATGCACTGTTAATTCATTTGAATGGATGCCATGTTATTAAAACTAGTCGTCATCAGTCAGAGAAATGTACATCTAATTGCCCTTTGTGTCCTTGTTAGGATCTTGTGTCTGAGAGGGATTACTGGACTCACGTTAATGCACATCTGAAGACAAATGAGGTTGTAACGTGTATGTTCTTGGATTGCAAAGAGAAAAAGCTGAAAGACATAGCTGCCATGATGACAGTAAGAACCTTCAACTCCGATTAGTTTAACTATGAAGTGGATATGCATTACATTAGGTCAGTATAAGATGTATATGCATCATTACATTAGGTCAGTATAAGATGTATATGCATCCATTACATTAGGTCAGTATAAGATGTATATGCATCATTACATTAGGTCAGTATAAGATGTATATGCATCATTACATTAGGTCAGTATAAGATGTATATGCATCATTACATTAGGTCAGTATAAGATGTATATGCATCATTACATTAGGTCAGTATAAGATGTATATGCATCCATTACATTAGGTCAGTATAAGATGTATATGCATCATTACATTAGGTCAGTATAAGATGTATATGCATCCATTACATTAGGTCAGTATAAGATGTATATGCATCATTACATTAGGTCAGTATAAGATGTATATGCATCATTACATTAGGTCAGTATAAGCTGTATATGCATCCATTACATTAGGTCAGTATAAGATGTATATGCATCCATTACATTAGGTCAGTATAAGCTGTATATGCATCCATTACATTAGGTCAGTATAAGATGTATATGCATCATTACATTAGGTCAGTATAAGATGTATATGCATCATTACATAAAAGATGTATATGCATCATTACATTAGGTCAGTATAAGATGTATATGCATCATTACATAAAAGATGTATATGCATCATTACATTAGGTCAGTATAAGATGTATATGCATCATTACATTAGGTCAGTATAAGATGTATATGCAACATTACATTAGGTCAGTATAAGATGTATATGCATCATTACATTAGGTCAGTATAAGATGTATATGCAACATTACATTAGGTCAGTATAAGATGTATATGCATCATTACATTAGGTCAGTATAAGATGTATATGCATCATTACATTAGGTCAGTATAAGATGTATATGCATCATTACATTAGGTCAGTATAAGATGTATATGCAACATTACATTAGGTCAGTATAAGATGTATATGCATCATTACATTAGGTCAGTATAAGATGTATATGCAACATTACATTAGGTCAGTATAAGATGTATATGCATCATTACATTAGGTCAGTATAAGATGTATATGCATCATTACATTAGGTCAGTATAAGATGTATATGCATCATTACATTAGGTCAGTATAAGATGTATATGCATCATTACATTAGGTCAGTATAAGATGTATATGCAACATTACATTAGGTCAGTATAAGATGTATATGCATCATTACATTAGGTCAGTATAAGATGTATATGCATCATTACATTAGGTCAGTATAAGATGTATATGCATCATTACATTAGGTCAGTATAAGATGTATATGCAACATTACATTAGGTCAGTATAAGATGTATATGCATCATTACATTAGGTCAGTATAAGATGTATATGCAACATTACATTAGGTCAGTATAAGATGTATATGCATCATTACATTAGGTCAGCATAAGATGTATATGCAACATTACATTAGGTCAGTATAAGATGTATATGCATCATTACATTAGGTCAGTATAAGATGTATATGCATCATTACATTAGGTCAGTATAAGATGTATATGCAACATTACATTAGGTCAGTATAAGATGTATATGCATCCATTACATTAGGTCAGTAAAAGATGTATATGCATCCATTACATTAGGTCAGTATAAGATGTATATGCATCCATTACATTAGGTCAGTATAAGATGTATATGCATCATTACATTAGGTCAGTATAAGATGTATATGCATCCATTACATTAGGTCAGTAAAAGATGTATATGCATCCATTACATTAGGTCAGTATAAGATGTATATGCATCCATTACATTAGGTCAGTATAAGATGTATATGCATCATTACATTAACTTCTTTTTGAGAGGAGCAACAGAGTCTAAAGTCGTCTGTAGACAGGTCGTAGCTCCATCTACAAATTCATCAATTTGGGAGGGACTAAAGTTAAAATAAAGGTCCTCGGTTATATTAGGAATCAAATTAAATTAAATGCTGTTGGAATATCTGTATACATCTGTCTGTCTGTCTGTCTGTCTCTCTCTCTCTCTCTTTCTCTCTCTCTCTCTCTCTCTCTCTCTTTCTCTCACCCTCAACTGGTCGAGGCAGACACCCCCTACACAGAACCATGGTTCTGCTCAAGGTTTCTGCCTCCTAACCCTAACCCTAACCCCTAACCCTAACCCCCTAACCCTAACCCTAACCTCCTCCTATCAGACCATAGAGCAAGTTAACCTCCTCCTATCAGACCATAGAGCATGTTAACCTCCTCCTATCAGACCGTAGAGCATGTTAACCTCCTCCTATCAGACCATAGAGCATGTTAACCTCCTCCTATCAGACCATAGAGCATGTTAACCTCCTCCTATCAGACCATAGAGCATGTTATCCTCCTCCTATCAGAGCATAGAGCATGTTAACCTCCTCCTATCAGACCATAGAGCATGTTAACCTCCCCTATCAGACCATAGAGCATGTTATCCTCCACCTATCAGACCATAGAGCATGTTATCCTCCTCCTACAGAGCATAGAGCATGTTAACCTCCTCCTATCAGACCATAGAGCATGTTAACCTCCTCCTATCAGACCATAGAGCATGTTAACCTCCCCTATCAGACCATAGAGCATGTTATCCTCCTCCTATCAGACCATAGAGCATGTTAACCTCCTCCTATCAGAGCATAGAGCATGTTAACCTCCTCCTATCAGACCATAGAGCATGTTAACCTCCCCTATCAGACCATAGAGCATGTTAACGACAGAAATGTGAAACGATATTTTTCACAAAAAAAACACGCTTTTCTAGCTATAAAAATGGCAGAATCATCCACAGTGCTCATGATATTTCAATAACCACTTCATACGCGCTTCATGATGACGGCAATTAGTTATTAACAGACATTCACAAAGACGCGCAGCCCTGCAACAATCTATCTAAATGAATACCTTTTGGAAGTACCATCCATGATGTATAGTAAAATATTAAAGTTGTGGGAAGTTTATATGGATTAAACTGTATGTTTCATTCGTCCCGTCCAGGAGGAACAGATGAAACATTACGCACATCCCACTTTTGCTGTAATAACTCCTGAACGGTTTTGTTAAGAGCTGAAAATCCAACTGTATTTGACAGATGACAGGTGTAGGTTGCTATGGTGAGTAAATATCAGCTTTCAGTGCGATACGACCGCTTTATAAATTAGGTTTGATTAAAAAGTGTTTCAACTGTCACGGCTCTCCCCTAATAATGAATGAAAACTATTAACCAGGCCGAAGCCGACTCAACAGAAGCATGAGGCCGGCTGCTTGAAGAGACAGACTGAGCGGGTCCACAGCCAGAGCCTGAGGACTCTGGGAGACTCGTGTGATTGCACGTCTTTGAATTTTGATGAATAATGGAAATTGGCCTAATTCTGCTCTGCAGGCATTGTTTTGGTGGTTTTCCTGTGCACCTGTAGGATGCTTTTATAAAACTAAAGATGTAGGATTTCAACTGTTTTTTTTCCAAATGGGAAGAATTCTGGTCCCAAAACTTCACTACGGTAGAGGAGGATAGGCTCTAGTACAGATTCAAATAATTTGAGCCAGATTCTGATTGGGATTTTAATGTAGATTTGACTTTTTACCTGCGTGCTGTCTCTCAGCTCCATTATCGCTGGGTTAAAACTTCCAGTGGAACTTATTTTCAGTCCTAAATAATTGTAATGTGTAAAGTTGTCTAATATATGTTTTCCTAATGTGAAGCTGTATGTGTTTCCTTGAGATCTGGATCTTTTCTGAAAAGTCATTGTCTTTATCTTTTGTGTGTTTACTGCCAGGGCCCTGGTCTGACAGTACTGCTCCAGCAGGTCCAGGTTCTGTTGTAGGCCCTGTTCTGTAGGGGACTACAGAACTAGGTAATCTGCATAGAACAGGAACTTGAGCTCAGAGTCATGTAGAGTGAGACGAGGTTCTGCTGATTTCTCTAGGATGGTGGACAGTTGGTTAATATAGATGTTGAATAGAGTGGGACTCAGACAGCATAGTGGCCAGTTGGTTAAAATATATGTCGAACAGAGTGGGACTCAGACAGTATATTGGCCAGTTGGTTAATAAAGATGTTGAATGGAGAGGGACTAATAAAGCATAGTGTCCAGTTGGTTAATATAGATGTTGAATAGAGTGGGACTCAGACAGCATAGTGGCCAGTTGGTTAATATAGATGTTGAATAGAGTGGGACTCAGACAGCATAGTGGCCAGTTGGTTAATATAGATGTTGAATAGAGTGGGACTCAGACAGAATAGTGTCCAGTTGGTTAATATAGATGTTGAATAGAGTGGGACTCAGACAGCATAGTGGCCAGTTGGTTAAAATATATGTTGAATAGACTGGGACTCAGACAGCATAGTGGCCAGTTGGTTAATATACATGATGAAAAGAGTGGGACTCTTGCTTACTCTTACTTTCTCCAGGACGTGAACACCTGTGTCCTGGTGGAAGTCTTGTGTTTTCTCCTTAACTTCTTGTGTTTTCTCACTGTAAATGGAGATAATGTGATTGTGTGTGTGTGTGTGTGTGTGTGTTTGTGTATTTCTCTCTGTGTGACTGAGTTAGTGTGAGTGTGTGTGTGTGTGTGTGTGTGTGTGTGTATCTTTGTATTTCCAAAATTCAGTTTTTCAATTTGTTTAGTAAAGTTTTTCATAGTTAAAATAATATTTGTTAGCAGATAAATTAGCAGTAAAAATGATTCATCAAGTAAAATCATGTCTCTAGACCCTTCAGAGAGGGAGGATCCCATCAGTCTGTCTGCCTCCCTGTCTGTCTGTCTGGAGTCCTCTGTCTTATCTCTACATTAGTCTCCAGTACAGTAGAGCCTTTCTGTCTTTCTGTGTTTCTGTCTGTGTTTCTGTCTGTGTTTCTGTCTGTCTGTCTGTCTGTCTGTCTGTCTGTCTGTCGGTCTGTCTGCAGTCCTCTGTTATACATTGTACAGTAGAGCCTTTCTGTCTCTCTGTGTTTCTGTCTGTGTTTCTCTCTGTCTGCCTGTCTGTCTGTCTGTCTGTCTGTCTGTCTGTCTGTCTGTCTGTCTGGAGTCCTCTGTCATGTCTCTACATTAGTCTCCAGTACAGTCTGTCTGTCTCTCCTCAGCCTGTGTTGTGTTCTGGATTCTGAACCCACTACGGACCAACAGCACCCCCATGTGGTTAATAAGAAGAACTGCATGTAATACAATGAATGGGAACATTTTACCTGCAGCCTTGACTTCCACGCTTCCTGTCTGTCTGTCTGTGTGTGTGTGTGTGTGTGTGTGTGTGTGTGTGTGTGTGTTTGAGTGTCTATGTGTTTTAAAAATTTAGTTTTTAAATTTGTTCTAAAGTCTCCATCATCTCCCAGAGTCTGATGTTGCTTTGACTTCATCTGCATCCAAATAAAGATGATTAATAATTGTAAACAGGAATCTTTTTTTCCCTGGTTACTGTTTGTGATTTTCCCTTGTTTTCGTCATTTTAATTAGAGAATAATCTAATATCATTGTAATTATACCTGTGAGTGCGACCCTCACAGGCGGTGTGCGTTCCATTAGTAAACAAACAGAAGAACTAGTGAAAACATGCTAACTAACAACAGCTGTGGCTAACGCTAGCGCTTCTCCTCACACGTATTGTAGATTAAATCATTCCGCGCCATGTTACCACGGTGAGTTATCTTCTCTATTAGCTGCCGTTAAGTAGTTCTTCCCTGAATGAGTTTATTTCATTCTATATTTATTTATAACTTGCTAGCTGATGCCAATGCATCGGTAAGGTTAGCCATGTTAGCATGTTGTAGCTAGCTGCTACAGACACCGAAAGCTTTGGACATGAAGGAAAAATAAACATACAATACATAAAAATAGGGTTCTATGCGCAGACTGACAGGGACAGGGTTCATATCAGATACAAACGTTCAGAAATCTACATTTAATTTTAAAGTTAGTTTAAAAATACACAAACTGTGTTAGTAGTAGTCTAGACCTGCTCTACCTGTAGATTATACAGTGGTCTAGACCTGCTCTAGCTGTAGATTATAGAGTGGTCTAGACCTGCTCTACCTGTAGATTATAGAGTGGTCTAGACCTGCTCTATCTGTAGATTATAGAGCGGTCTAGACCTGCTCTATCTGTAAATTATAGAGCAGTCTAGACCTGCTCTATCTGTAAATTATAGAGAGGTCTAGACCTGCTCTACCTGTAGATTATAGAGCGGTCTAGATCTGCTCTATCTGTAAATTATAGAGCGGTCTAGACCTGCTCTATCTGTAAATTATAGAGCGGTCTAGACCTGCTCCATCTGTAAATTATAGAGCGGTCTAGACCTGCTCTATCTGTAAATTATAGAGCGGTCTAGACCTGCTCTAGCTGTAGATTATAGAGCGGTCTAGACCTGCTCTATCTGTAGATTATAGAGCGGTCTAGACCTGCTCTATCTGTAAATTATAGAGCGGTCTAGACCTGCTCTATCTGTAGATTATAGAGCGGTCTAGACCTGCTCTATCTGTAGATTATAGAGCGGTCTAGACCTGCTCTACCTGTAGATTATAGAGTGGTCTAGACCTGCTCTATCTGTAGATTATAGAGTGGTCTAGACCTGCTCTAGCTGTAGATTATAGAGCGGTCTAGACCTGCTCTATCTGTAAATTATAGAGCGGTCTAGACCTGCTCTATCTGTAAATTATAGAGCGGTCTAGACCTGCTCCATCTGTAAATTATAGAGCGGTCTAGACCTGCTCTATCTGTAAATTTTAGAGCGGTCTAGACCTGCTCTAGCTGTAGATTATAGAGCAGTCTAGACCTGCTCTATCTGTAGATTATAGAGCGGTCTAGACCTGCTCTATCTGTAAATTATAGAGCGGTCTAGACCTGCTCTATCTGTAAATTATAGAGAGGTCTAGACCTGCTCTAGCTGTAGATTATAGAGCGGTCTAGACCTGCTCTATCTGTAAATTATAGAGCGGTCTGGACCTGCTCTATAATTTGTATCTGTAAAGTGTCTCAAGGTAATTCTTGTTATGAATTTATACCATGAATACAATTTTATTGTCTGTCTACTCTTTTTTTGTGTTGTCTGCTTCATGTTAGAAAGTAAAACTGAACCAAACAAGAACAATAAAGAAACAGGTGATGCTCACAATGTTTATTATTTGATTAAAATGACAGAAACAAGAGATAATATATATAAGAATCACTTTTAAATTTCAAGGAAAAAAGATTTCTGTCTACAATTATTACTCATTATTATTTGGGTGCAGATGAAATCAGATTAAATCTATGAGGTGCTATGAAGACGTGTTTAAGACAACAACAACCTGTCACAGAGCTGCTGTTTCTGTCTCACATGGGGAACAGCAGGTGTCCACTGAAGGTGGTGTGGTGATTGAAGTTGTCAAACACGTAATGGTTCTGCGCCAGACGCACAAACACGACGTCTCCCACCTCCAGCTGCAGGGTGACGCCGTTAGAAGCACTCATGAAACCGTCTGACTGGTACTCGTGTACCGCAGACACATTCTCGGAGTTCCTGACCAGCCAAGCTGCTGTAATGCGGCTTTTTTCTGAATTGATGTGCAACTCAAAGTGGTACGCTCCTCTCACCGGGGCGGTGAACACACCTGGAGGACGCACAGGACAGATGTTCAACATCAGGTAGAAACAAGCTGTAATGTTACCCTACAGGACAGATGTTCAGCATCAGGTAGAAACAAGCTGTAATGTTACCCTACAGGACAGATGTTCAGCATCAGGTAGAAACAAGCTGTAATGTTACCCTACAGGACAGATGTTCAGCATCAGGGAGAAACAAGCTGTAATGTTACCCTACAGGACAGATGTTCAGCATCAGGTAAAAACAAGCTGTAATGTTACCCTACAGGACAGATGTTCAGCATCAGGTAGAAACAAGCTGTAATGTTACCCTACAGGACAGATGTTCAACGTCAGGTAGAAACAAGCTGTAATGTTACCCTACAGGACAGATGTTCAGCATCAGGTAGAAACAAGCTGTAATGTTACCCTACAGGACAGATGTTCAGCATCAGGGAGAAACAAGCTGTAATGTTACCCTACAGGACAGATGTTCATCATCAGGTAGAAACAAGCTGTAATGTTACCCTACAGGACAGATGTTCATCATCAGGTAGAAACAAGCTGTGATGTAACCATGTAACCCTAAATAGAAATACATATCTTTTACATATTCAGTGTTTATGCTTGTTTTCATATAGAAACTTGGTCCATAGAGACCATATCAACAATATTGGTATTCTGCCAATATGTTGATATCAGTGCATCCCTAAAACGTGTTGTTAGTAAATCAGTTAGTTTGTAGTTAGAATATCAGAGTTACCTGTGGAGGGTTGATATAAAATATATTAATAGAATATCAGAGCTACCTGTGGAGGGTTGATATAAAATATATTAATAGAATATCAGATCTACCTGTGGAGGGTTGATATAAAATTTATTAATATTATATCAGAGCTACCTGTGGTTGAGTTGTAGGCGTTTCCGATGTTGGTGCGGACGTGTCTGTAGACCAGGGGAGTGTTCGAACGAACGGGTCCAATACGTAATTCACCTTCAACCGCCAGAGAGGCTGAGAATGCAACCGGTTGGACTGAGAGAGAGAGAGAGAGAGAGAGAGAGAGAAAGAGAGAGAGAGAGAGAGAGAGAGAGAGAGAGAGAGAGAGAGAGAGAGAGAGAGACAGAGACAAGAGAGAGAGTATTTTTGATTTTTCAAGGAACTGTGACATTTTTGTACCCTAAAATGTCTTCTTATGGAGGCCCTTAAGGACGAATGTTGTTTTTCTCAGTGTCACCGTCCACATTGTGTGGAAAGAAAACTTTTATTTTGCTAAACTGTCTATTACTGTGTAGATTTCTTCTAAATTCACCTGAAGTTTAAAGTGTTTGTCCACCATTATTCTTTTTAGTAGAAATGAAATGTCTGAATTGAGGTCTCTCAGCAGCAGAAGGAAAATGAATAGAGAACAATACCTGGCGGTTCCTTCAGCTTGTCTATTTCAGCCTTCAGCTTGTCCTCTTCAGCCTTCAGCTTGTCCACCTCAGTCTTCAGCGTGTCCACTTCAGCCTTCAGCTGGGCTCGTTCTGCAGAATCAGAGATAGTTTCTTAATCAGCTTAATTTTTCTGAACCTTCAGTTCATTGAGACGTTGCCGTAGAGCTGCATGGATCATTTATCAAAGGAATCTCAAACTATTTTCATAATCGATTAATCGGTTTGAGTCATTTTTTATGGAAAATTGGTAAAACTTGTGTGATGTCAGTTTGTAAAAAATTCATATTTTCTAGTTTCTTCTCTCCTCTGGGACAAGAAACTGAAAATCTTTGAGTTGTGGACAAAACGAGACATTTGAGGAAGTCATGTTGTGTCTTTGGGAAAACGTATCCACATTTTAGAGACAAAACAACTCATCCATTCATCTAGAAGATATTCTATATATTAATCTACAATCTCATCCATTCATCTAGAAGATATTGTACATATTAATCTACAATCTCATCCATTCATCTAGAAGATATTGTACATATTAATCTACAATCTCATCCATTCATCTAGAAGATATTGTACATATTAATCTACAATCTCATCCATTCATCTAGAAGATATTCTACATATTAATCTACAATCTCATCCATTGATCTAGAAGATATTCTGCATATTAATCTACAATCTCATCCATTCATCTAGAAGATATTATGAACATAATCTGTAGTCTCGGACCAACTTTGATCCATTACATATAAAATACATGTTTCTCTCCTTTTGGATATTTCTGACCTGCTGGGACCCGATCAGGGACCAGGGATCAGGGACCAGGGATCAGGACTGTACCTGTAGCCATGTTGGCTTTCAGCTGGACCAGCGAGGCGGTCATCTCTCTCAGAGCAGCGTAGATGTCTGGAGGAGAAGTCGGTTTGCTTTCCGAATTTTCCTGTGCGGAGACGAAGCCGAGCAGCAGCAACAGTGTAAAACTCCCAGAGATCTTCATTTTGTTGTGTTATGGCCTTGTTTCCCTTCAGGATGCAGCTTCATATCATCTGGTTATGTTGAAAGTTTGTCCTTTTATGAAGTCAGGCTGTTGGATTCCAGGAAATGGAGGGGGCAGTTTGGTTAGCAGGGGCGGAGGACCTTATGGGGTAAAGTCAGTCAATGGATTTTGGTCTGATGGTAAACAGCTGGTCCGTTGGTGGAGTAAAGGTTCATACTTTCTGTCAATAAAACTAATGGATAACAGAGAGGGGCAGTTATTTTCCTCAGAATATACTCTTTTGATTTCATATAATGAAGATTTTCTCCTCTGCAATAATCATCACAAACAAGATTACCTCATATTCACAGATTCAACATAATAAAACTTAATCAATAACCTGACATGGTGTATTATCAAATTAATCGCAACCACAACAATTTGTATTTGTCAGAATCATAATTTGTCATAAAAGAACATATAGTAACCTACCTGGGACAATGTTGTACGTCTGTTCCACACACACACACACACACACACATACACACACATACACATACACACACAAAAACACACATATTGTACAGTAACATACAGTAGGCTAACATTACTCGGATTTGGCAAGGACATTTTGAGCTTTTTGGGAAACTCTGATCAACATTTTAACAAACAACAACTCATCCACTCATACCAGGGTTGATATAAAATATATTAATAGAATATCAGAGCTACCTGTAGTGGGGTTGATATAAAATATATTAATAGACTATCAGAGCTACCTGTGTTTGGGTTGTAGGCATTTCCAATGTTGGTGGGGACGTGGCTTAAGACCAAGGTCTTTGACATGAAAAATGGTCCAATATTTGTTGGGTTACCTCCAGCCACCAGAGAGGCATGTTTCATAGATTTCATAAAGGCATTTGACTCTATTTGGCACAGTGGTCTATTCTACAAAGTTATTGAATCTGGTGTAGGGGGTAAAACATATGACATCATTAAATCAATGTACACTAACAATAAGTGTAGTATTAAAATTGGCAACAAAAGAACAACATTCTTCAGTCAGAAGCATGGCGTGAGACAGGGCTGCTGTCTGAGTCCCAGTCTATTCATCATCTATATTAACCAACTGGCCACTATGCTGTCTGAGTCCCACTCTATTCAACATCCAGGCATTCGACTTTATTTGGCACAGCGGTCTATTCTACAAAGTTATTGAATCTGGTGTAGGGGGTAAAACATATGACATCATTAAATCAATGTACACAAACAATAAGTGTAGTATTAATATTGGCAACAAAAGAAAAACATTCTTCATTCAGAAGCATGGTGTGAGATAGGGCTGCTGTCTGAGTCCCACTCTATTCAACATCTACATTAACCAACTGGCCACTATGCTGTTTGAGTCCCACTCTATTTGTCATCCACATTAACCAACTGGCCACTATGCTGTCTGAGTCCCACTTTATTCATCATCTACATTAACCAACTGGCCACTATGCTGTCTGAGTCTCACTCTATTCAACATCTATATTAACCAACTGGCCACTATGTTGTCTGAGTCCCTCTCTATTCAACATCTATATTACCGTCTGCTCACTGTCTGCTGTTTGCGTTTTGTATGTTTATTTGTGTGTTTGTTGTTGTTGTTTTTTGTTTTTATTGCTTTTATTGTAGAAAATGCTGCTGCTGTGACAAGTAAATTTCCCCGCTGTGGGATGAATAAAGTATTATCTAACCAACTGGCCACTATGCTGTCTGAGTCCCACTCTATTCATCGTCTATATTAACCAACTGGCCACTATGCTGTCTTAGTCATTAACATCTATATTAACCAACTGGCCACTATGCTGTCTGAGTCCCACTCTGTTCAACATCTATATTAACCAACTGGATACTATGTTGTCTGAGTCCCACTCTATTCAACATCTATATTAACAGACTGTACGGTAGTGAGGTGGAGGGTCCTATAGAGCCAGTCTTCCTCTACGGTAGTGAGGTGTGGGGTCCTATAGAGCCAGTCCTCCTTTATGGTAGTGAGGTGGGGGGTCCTATAGAGCCAGTCCTCCTCTACGGTAGTGAGGTGGGGGTCCTATAGAGCCAGTCCTCCTCTACGGTAGTGAGGTGTGGGTTCCTATTTCCTACCAGAATTCTTCCCACTTGGACAAAAACCCAGTTGAAATCCTACATCTAGAGTTCTTTAAAAGCCTCCTACAGGTGCACAGGAAACACCTGCAGAGCTGAATTAGGCCAATTACCATCATTCATCAAAATTCAAAACTGTGCTATCAAATATTGGCTACATTTAAAAAAACAGTGACCCCACCCCCAACTCCTATCAGCAGAAAGCCCTGCAATACCAAGAGCTGTGCAAAGAGAAGAGTCCCCTCACTCAGCTGGTCCTGACGCTCAGTCCACTTACTGACTCTGTTCTGCCTCAGGACCAGTCTGGGAACCAACCAATCAGAGTCAACCAAATTATAATACAACACAAAAAAACTACACCATCGATTGGAATACACAAACAAAAGCACAAAGCAAAATGCACCTGACCCTAAAGACAACCTGGCCATCGAGACAGAGAGAGAGACAGACTCAGCGAGCACAGCCTGGCCATCGAGACCGGCCGCTACAGACAGCAATGGCTCCCCAAAGAGGAGCGCTTCTGCCAGCTGTGCAAGAGACACAGTCGAGACGGAGCTGCACTTCCTGACAGGATGCAGCCGACTGCAGCCGGTCCGGACTAAATATTTCCCCAAATTCAGACACAAGCACCCAACATTTGACCAAATACCCGACATCAACAAGATGGAAATCCTGCTGGGAGAACAGCCAGAGAGCTGCAGTCTAGCAGCACAGTATGTCTTTACCTGCCCCCCCCCCACACACACACACAAACATACACACATGTAATGTTGTCATGTTGATGCTGATATCATCATTTTTGTTCTTGTTGTTATGATTGTTGATGTAAATGTGATCAATGTCTCCCTGTCTCCCGGTCATGCTAATAAAGCTTCTTTGAATTGAATTAAGAGAGAGACAGAGAAACAGAAAGAGAGACACAGACAGAGAGACAGAGAGAGAGACAGTTGCTTCAGCGTGTCCACATCAGTCTTCTGCTGTGCTTGACTCGCAAAATCAGAGACAGTTTCTTTGTCAGCTTCATTTCACTACAGCTTGAGTTTATTTTGATCATTTCTATAAATGAATGTTCATGAATCAGTTGTCAACTATTAAATAAATCTCAAAGTATTTTGATAATTGATCAATCGGTCTGAATTTGTTGTCTCTTCTCTCCTCAGTGATAGGAAACTGAATATCGTTGACAAAACGAGACATTTGAGGACGTCGTTTTGGGCTACAGCAGACAGGTGTGTGTGTGCTTTATATAGAAGACTACAGCAGACAGGTGTGTGTGTGCTTCATATAGAAGACTACAGCAGACAGGTGTGTGTGTGCTTCATATAGAAGACTACAGCAGACAGGTGTGTGTGTGCTTCATATAGAAGACTACAGCAGACAGGTGTGTGTGAACACTAACCAATCATACTGTGATGATGAAGGAGAAACATCAGCATGAAGAACAAAGACAGGAAGCAGATTATTCTAATGTTGAACTTATTTCCTGTAGAAAACAATCCATATGAATCCATTTTAAAGGAACTTCTGGATTCTTCTACCTTCACTTCCCCATGTTGGTGTGTCTGGTAGAGCAGTTCCTGCTGTGTCTGTCTCTTGTGGGGGGGGTGGGGTATTATTATCATGAACTTAACACAGAAGCAATGACAAAAAACATCTTTCATTAATGGTACAACTATTTCCTGATTTGGTTTCCAGACACAAATAATGGCCTTTGGATTCTGTAACAAGATGATCTGTTTCCATCTTGCCTGGAAGACTCGATTCTCGTGGTCCAGTTTTCTTTTTTTGGGCCAATTGCGAATGAGGTTTGCCAGTCAAGCCCTGATGAGGTTGTGGTTGCTTGGCAACAAACCTCTTGTTTTTTTAAGGGGTGCCCTCTAACGGCGACCAGTATAACAACAATTAAAATGTTATATATTTAAATGTTATAGACCACTTGCTCCCATTCCCTGTGAAACCAACTTCTCCACATGTGGAAACTGATCTGCGGTTTGAGGTGAGCGGGTCAGCTGATCTAGAGACGGGATGTTAACTGTGAATCAGTCACCGATTGGTTAGATTTAGGCTCCAAAACTACTTATTTAAGGTTAGAAATCTCCTGTTGTGTGCTTCATGTTAGAAAGACACTGAAGCAGACAACGTCCAGAGAATCTCATGTGGACGTCGTGTAACAGCTCAACTTTCTGACGTTGAGTTTGATTTCAATAACTTAGAGTTGGAACAAGAAGAAAGAAACGTTCACAGATAGTTGCAGTGATATATGTTTATGTTGAGTTTATTATTTGATTAAAATGACAGAAAAAAAGAGAATCAGAAACATTAACCACTTCATATTTGAAGGAACATAGACTCCTGTCTACAATTATTATTGATTATTATTATTTAGATGAAGATGAAAACAGATTAAATCTATGAGGTGCTATGAAGACGTGTTTAAGACAACAACAACCTGGCACAGAGCTGCTGATTCTGTCTCACATGGGGAACAGCAGGTGTCCACTGAAGGTGGTGTGGTGATTGAAGTTGTCAAACACATAATTGTTCAAAGCCAGACGCACAAACACGACGTCTCCCACCTCCAGCAGCAGGGTGACGCCGTTAGAAGAACTCATGAAACCGGCCGTCTGATACTCGTGTGCCGCAAACACTTTCTCTGAGTTCCTGACCAGCCAAGCTGCTGTACTGCCGCTGTTTGCTGAATTGATATGGAACTCAAAGTGGTACGCTCCTCTCACCGGGGCGGTGAACACACCTGGAGGACCACAGGACAGATGTTCAGCATCAGGTAGAAACAAGCTGTAATGTTACCATACAGGACAGATGTTCATCATCAGGTAGAAACAAGCTGTAATGTTACCCTACAGGACAGATGTTCAGCGTCAGGGAGAAACAAGCTGTAATGTTACCCTACAGGACAGATGTTCATCAACAGGGAGAAACAAGCTGTAATGTTACCCTACAGGACAGATGTTCAGCATCAGGGAGAAACAAGCTGTAATGTTACCCTACAGGACAGATGTTCATCATCAGGGAGAAACAAGCTGTAATGTTACCCTACAGGACAGATGTTCATCATCAGGGAGAAACAAGCTGTAATGTTACCCTACAGGACAGATGTTCATCATCAGGTAGAAACAAGCTGTAATGTTACCCTACAGGACAGATGTTCAGCATCAGGGAGAAACAAGCTGTAATGTTACCCTACAGGACAGATGTTCATCAACAGGGAGAAACAAGCTGTAATGTTACCCTACAGGACAGATGTTCATCATCAGGTAGAAACAAGCTGTAATGTTACCCTACAGGACAGATGTTCATCATCAGGTAGAAACAAGCTGTAATGTTACCCTACAGGACAGATGTTCATCAACAGGGAGAAACAAGCTGTAATGTTACCCTACAGGACAGATGTTCATCAACAGGGAGAAACAAGCTGTAATGTTACCCTACAGGACAGATGTTCATCATCAGGGAGAAACAAGCTGTAATGTTACCCTACAGGACAGATGTTCATCATCAGGGAGAAACAAGCTGTAATGTTACCCTACAGGACAGATGTTCATTATCAGGTAGAAACAAGCTGTAATGTAACGCTACAGGACAGATGTTCATCATCAGGTAGAAACAAGCTGTAATGTTACCCTACAGGACAGATGTTCATCATCAGGGAGAAACAAGCTGTAATGTTACCCTACAGGACAGATGTTCATCATCAGGGAGAAACAAGCTGTAATGTTACCCTACAGGACAGATGTTCATCATCAGGTAGAAACAAGCTGTAATGTTACCCTACAGGACAGATGTTCATCAACAGGGAGAAACAAGCTGTAATGTTACCCTACAGGACAGATGTTCATCATCAGGGAGAAACAAGCTGTAATGTTACCCTACAGGACAGATGTTCATCATCAGGTAGAAACAAGCTGTAATGTAACGCTACAGGACAGATGTTCATCATCAGGTAGAAACAAGCTGTAATGTTACCCTACAGGACAGATGTTCATCATCAGGGAGAAACAAGCTGTAATGTTACCCTACAGGACAGATGTTCATCATCAGGGAGAAACAAGCTGTAATGTTACCCTACAGGACAGATGTTCATCATCAGGGAGAAACAAGCTGTAATGTTACCCTACAGGACAGATGTTCATCATCAGGGAGAAACAAGCTGTAATGTTACCCTACAGGACAGATGTTCATCATCAGGGAGAAACAAGCTGTAATGTTACCCTACAGGACAGATGTTCATCATCAGGGAGAAACAAGCTGTAATGTTACCCTAAATAGAAATACATATCTTTTACATATTCAGTGTTTATGCTTTATATGTTTTCATATAGAAACTTGGTCCATATTGACCATATCAACAATGCTAATTATTGGTTTTCTGCCAATATGTTGATATCAGTTCATCCCTAAAACGTGTTAGTTTGTTGTTAGAATATCAGATCTACCTGTGGAGTGTTGATATAAAATATATTAATAGAATATCAGATCTACCTGTGGAGGGTTGATATAAAATATATTAATATTATATCAGAGCTACCTGTGGTTGAGTTGTAGGCGTTTCCGATGTTGGTGGGGACGTATTTATAGACCAGGGGAGTGTCCGAGGGAACGGGTCCAATACTTAATTCACCTTCAACCACCAGAGAGGCTGAGAATGCAACCGGTTGGACTGAGAGAGAGAGAGAGAGAGAGAGAGAGACATAGACAGAGAGAGAGAGACACAGAGAGAGAGGGAGAGACATAGAGAGAGAGGGAGAGAGACATAGAGAGAGAGAGAGACAGACAGAGAGACAGACAGAGAGACAGAGAGAGATTTTGAATTAATAATAATTATAATAATAATAATAATAACATTAATAACATTAATAACATTAATAACATGAATAACATGAATAACATTAATAACATTAATAACCACCTTCCTACATTAATACCTTTCAGTTGTTGCTTCATCTTGTCCACCTCAGCCTTCAGCTGGGCTCGTTCTGCCGAATCAGAGACAGTTTCTTTGTTAGCTTCATCTTTCTGAACCTTCAGTTCAATTAGACGTTGCTGTAGAGCTGCATGGATCATTTATCAAAGGAATCTCAAACTATTTTCATAATTGATGAATCGGTTTGAGTCATTTTTATGTAAAAATAGTAAAACTTGAGTTATGTCAGTTTGTAAAATATGAATAATTTCTAGTCTCGTCTCTCCTCTGTGACAGGAAACTGAATTTCTTTGAGTTGTGGAGAAAACAAGAAATTTGAGAACGTCATGTTGGGCTTTTTAGGAAAAATGGGTCCACATTTAGAGACAATGTCATCCATTCATCTAGAAGATATTCTCCATATTAATCTACAATGAACATAATCTGTAGTCTCAGACCTACTTTGATCCATTACATAGAAATACATATTTCTCTCCATTTGGATATTTCTGACCTGCTGGGACCCGATCAGGGACCAGGGATCAGGGACCAGGGATCAGGGACCAGGGATTAGGGACCAGGGATCAGGACTGTACCTGTAGCCATGTCGGCCTTCAGCTGGACCAGCGAGGCGGTCATCTCTCTCAGAGCAGCGTAGACGTCCTGAGGAAAAGACTTCTGATAGTCGGTACTTCCACTCGGAGAGACGGATCCGAGCAGCAGCAGCAGCATCAAACTCCCAGAAGTCTTCATTCTCCCAGCGGCAGCTTCCTGGTGGTCCGTTACCTGGGGGTGCTTCATATAGAAGACTACAGCAGACAGGTGTGTGTGTGCTTTATATAGAAGACTACAGCAGACAGGTGTGTGTGTGCTTTATATAGAAGACTACAGCAGACAGGTGTGTGTGTGCTTTATATAGAAGACTACAGCAGACAGGTGTGTGTGTGCTTTATATAGAAGACTACAGCAGACAGGTGTGTGTGATATAGAAGACTACAGCAGACAGGTGTGTGTGAACACTAACCAATCATACTGTGATGATGAAGGAGAAACATCAGCATGAAGAACAAAGACAGGAAGCAGATTATTCTAATGTTGAACTTATTTCCTGTAGAAAACAATCCATATGAATCCATTTTAAAGGAACTTCTGGATTCTTCTACCTTCACTTCCCCATGATGGTGTGTCTGGTAGAGCAGTTCCTGCTGTGTCTGTCTCTTGTGGGGGTTCTCTACATGTATTTGGGCCTTTTTTGTAGAAATGTAAATGGTTTATGCTTTATATGAGCTATAATGTTTATTATGATTTTTTTTGCATATAGGAGAATGAACTGTAAAAATGACCTTATGTTAGGTCTGCTGCTGGTAGCCCCCTGTCTCCTTCTCTGCTCCCCCCTCTGTCTCTGCCCTCCCTGCCCCCCGTCCCTCCTTCTCTGCCCCCCTTCTGTCTCCTTAATTGCAGGAGTGAAGCCTGGTGTGAGGGAGTCAGGGTTCCAGCTGCAGCTCATCGTCATCTCTAATCACCTCTGCTTCAAACACCAACCAACCGCTCTCCGTCAGATCGTCGTCATGACGACCACGTTAGTCCCTCTATTGACTCCACCCATTTGCACTAGTTTTTGTGATATTTGCTCGTAGTGCTTATTCTTTGTCTACCACAAACCTGTTAAACTGTAATTTTTGTCTTCTTGTCGTCTGCGTTTGGGTTCAACCTAGTCCACAGGTAACACCTTCGGTCTCTGACGGTTAATGCCAAACCTACTTAGAAATTCTGCATTAAAAAATATAGTTTCATGTATATTAGCCATCCAGAATACCAAAGAGTTTTTACATATTAAGTTCAGGAAAAATTGAAAGAAAATGAAAGTATTACTGCAATATGAATAAGACAAATATAAATCCACCCAAATCTCTATTTTTGTTTTGTTATACAAAGGATTGAAGCAATTCTAAAATGTAACTGTGGTAAGATGGCCGCCAAGTGGTGGCATACTGGAATAGAAAGTCTTAATTAGTTGTTGTTTCTATCGTTACATATCAATGGTTGTACTATATAAAAGATTAAATTGCCTTTGATATTTTTTTTTTTCATTAATTTAGTAAGTCAAGCTATACTAAATATACTATATAATATACTAAATGTCTGTGTGTGTGTGTGTGTGTGTGTGTGTGTGTGTGTGTGTGTGCAGACAGCCGCCCCGCCCTCCTCTGGTGTCTCTACTTCAACATGGCCGACGGCTCTGGGCTGGAGGGGAAGGTCACGACCTCCCCAGCAACATGCACCTGGTCTCAGGACCGGACGCTGGACTGGGACATGAACACACCGTCAGACAGGTCTCTCTCACACACACACACACACACACACACACACACACACACGCACACACAGACACACACACAATTTTTATGACTTTTTGACATACTATACCATCCATCCATCTTCGTCCTCTTATCCGGTATCGGGTCTCGGGGGCAGCAGCTCCAGCAGGGGACCCCAAACTTCCCTTTCCCGAGCCACATCAACCAGTTCTGACTGGGGGATCCTGAGGCGTTCCCAAGCCAGGTTGGAGATATAATCCCTCCACCTAGTCCTGGGTCTTCCCCGAGGCCTTCTCCCAGCTGGACGTCCCTCCACCTAGTCCGGGGTCTTCCCTGAGACCTCCTCCTCCACCTAGTCCTGGGTCTTCCCCGAGGCCTCCTCCCAGCTAGATGTGCCTGGACCACCTCCCTAGGGAGCCCCCCAGGAGGCATCCTTACCAGATGCCTGAACCACCTCAACTGGCTCCTTTTGATGCAAAGGAGCAGCGGCTCTACTCCGAGCTCCTCTCGGATGACTGAGCTTCTCACCTGGTCTCTAAGGGAGACGCCAGCCACCCTCCTGAGGAAACCCATTTTGGCCGCTTGTACCCTGGGTCTCGTTCTTTTGGTGCGATAAACTAAATGTAATACCGCACCCACTGCTCCGATTCTCCGACCAATCTCCTTCTCCATGGTCCCCTCACTCGCGAACAAGACCCCCAGGTATTTAAACTCCTTCACTTGGGGTAAGGACTCACTCCCTACCTGAAGAGGGCACTGCTGTTTCCTGCTGAGAACCACGGCCTCAGATTTAGAGGTGCTGATCGTCATCCCAGCTGCTTCACATTTGGCTGCGAACCGATCCAGTGAGTGCTGAAGGTCCCAGACCGATGATGCCATCAGGACCACATCATCTGCAAAAAGCAGCGATGAGATCCCGAGCCCACTGAACTGCCATAAATATTATAAACAGGATTGGTGACAAAGCGCAGCCCTGGCGGAGGCCAACCCTCACCTGGAACGAGTCCGACTTACTGCCGAGAACCCGGACACAGCTCTCGCTTTGGTCATACAGAGATTGGATGGTCCTGAGAAGGGACCCCCTCACCCCATACTCCCGCAGCACCTCCCACAGTTTCTCCCGGGGGACCCGGTCATACGTCTTCTCCAGATCCACAAAACACATGTAGACTGGTTGGGCATACTCCCAGGCCCCCTCCAGGATCCTTGCGAGAGTGAAGATCTGATCCATTGTTCCACGACCAGGACGGAATCCACATTGTTCCTCTTCAACCTGAGGTTCGACTATCGGCCGAACCCTCCTTTCCAGCACCTTGGAGTAGACTTTACCAGGGAGGCTGAGAAGTGTGATACCCCTGTAATTGGCACACACCCTCTCGTCCCACTTTTTGAAGTTGGGAACCACCACCCCGGTCTGCCACTCCAGACTTCCACACAATGTTAAAGAGGCATGTCAACCAACACAGCCCCCCCACACCCAGAGTACGTGTTAGCTGGATTTAGGAGTTCCTCAAAGGAGTTCCTCAGTTGCCTTTGAGTATCCCCACACCCGCCCGGCGCCTCACACCCTGGGCAACTCCGGAGTAGGACAGAGTCCAACCCCTATCCAGGGGTATGTGTCCAGAACCGAGACTGTGGGTAGAGGTAAGCCCCACCAGATCTAACTGGTAGCGCTCCACCTCCCGCACAAGTTCAGGCTCCTTCCCCCACAGAGAGGAGACAGTCCACGTCCCCAGAGCCAGCCTCTGCCGCCCGGGTCTGGTCCGTTGAGGCCCATGGCCTTCGCTGCCACCCCTACTACACTATGCTATAAAATATACTAACTATACTATATAATATACAAAATATACTACACTATACTATAAAATATACTAAATATACTACACTTTATTATATAATATACTAAATATACTACACTATACTATATAATATACTAAATATAATACACTATACTATAAAATATACTAAATATACTACACTTTATTATATAATATACTAAATATACTACACTATACTATATAATATACTAAATATAATACACTATACTACTGGTTAACTGAATGAAAAGGGTTACAATATTCTACAGGTGTGTGTGTGTTCTTGTCTGTGTGTGTGTGTGTGTGTGTGTGTGTGTGTGTCTGTCTGTGTGACTGAGTGTGTGTTTGTTCTTGTCTGTGTGTGTGTGTGTGTGTGTGTGTTCTTGTCTGTGTGTGTGTTCTTGTCTGTGTGTGTTTGTGTTCTTGTATGTGTGTGTGTGTATGTTTCTGTCTGTGTGACTGAGTGTGTGTGTGTTCTTGTCTGTGTGTGTGTGTGTGTGTGTGTGTGTGTGTGTGTGTGTGTCTTGTCTGTGTGTGTGTGTGTGTATTTCTGTCTGTGTGACTGAGTGTGTGTGTGTCTGTATCTTTGTGTTTCCAAAATTCAGCGTGTGTGTGTGTGTTTCTGTCTCTGTGTATGTGTGTCTCTCTGTCTGTCTCTCTGTCTGTCTCTCTGGAGTCCTCTGTCATGTCTCTACATCAGTCTCCAGTACAGTAGAGTCTGTCTGTCTCTCCTCAGCCTGTGTTGTGTTCTGTCTGTCTGTCTGTCTGGAGTCCTCTGTCATGTCTCTACATCAGTCTCCAGTACAGTAGAGTCTGTCTGTCTCTCCTCAGCCTGTGTGTGTGTGTGTGTGTGTTGTGAACCCACTACGGACCAACAGCACCCCCATGTGGTTAATAAGAAGAACTGCATGTAATACAATGAATGGGAACATTTTACCTGCAGCCTTGACTTCCACGCTTCCTGTCTGTCCGTGTGTGTGTGTGTGTGTGTGTGTGTGTGTGTGTGTGTGTGTGTGTGTGTGTGTGTGTGTGTGTGCCCACACCATATCCTGAGACACATTCAGTCTTATTTCATGTTTTTATTTCTCCCAAAGTAAAGATACAGATACACAACATGTATCTCCCCAAGAACAGAGATAGATACACAACAAATCCCAAATTAACAGAGATATAAGATACACAACAGGTGTATCTCCCCAAATTAACAGAGATATAAGATACACAACAGGTATATCTCCCCAAATTAACAGAGATACAAGATACACAACAGGTATATCTCCCAAAGTAACAGAGATACAAGATACACAACAGGTGTATCTCCCCAAATTAACAGAGATACAAGATACACAACAGGTATATCTCCCCAAATTAACAGAGATATAAGATGTGTTGATGGCTGCAGATGTTTCTAGAAGACGTCCAGGAGGAGATGAACAGATGTTTATAGAAGACGTCCAGGAGGAGATGAACAGATGTTTCGAGAAGACGTCCAGGAGGAGATGAACAGATGTTTCGAGAAGACGTCCAGGAGGAGATGAACAGATGTTTCGAGAAGACGTCCAGGAGGAGATGAACAGATGTTTCTAGAAGACGTCCAGGAGGAAGCAGCAGCACATCGCGGCCAAGCAGCCGGCCAGACACGAGCTCTTAGAGTCGGCAGCACCACCACGGCTCGGCTCAGCCATGAACACTGAGAGGGGGAACACAACTAGTTACAACTTAAGACCAGCTGATGCTCCAGAGTTGAATCTGGGCCGTTGCTACGTGGAGACGCTGCAGCCTGACATCACTTCTCAAAACATGTCACGGTTCCTGTTTTATTTTGAAAGTTCTGTCCCCCCTGGAGTTGTTGTTTTTACTTCCTGTTATAGATCCCCCCACCCCCCTGTGCGATTATCTGTCTCCACCCCAATGTCTTGCACCAGTGTCTCATTGTCTCCCGTCTTGTGTCTTCAGTCTTCCTCTCACCCCAGCTAGTCCTTGCGTTCAGCCTTCAAACGTTTTCGCTGTGTGTGTGTGTGTGTGTGTGTGTGTGTGTGTGTGTGTGTGTGTGTGTGCGTGCGTGTGCACATGCTCAGGTCCTATACATGCACTAATGGAGAGATGGAGAGTGTCATGCCCAACTTGTTAGTTTGGCGTGAACATCTACAAGCAGCACCTTGTCTGTTGTCTCTTCACGCCCAGAACAGGTCACATGTTTCTCCCAAAATAGCGTCGGCAGAGAAGCCGAGTCTCGGTCTCTATAGAAGTCTCGGTATAGAAGCCGAGTCGGTCTCGGTCTCTATAGAAGCCAAGGCGGTCTCGGTCTCTATAGAAGCCAAGGCGATCTCTATAGAAAATGAGGCGGTCCCTATAGAAGCCGAGGCGGTCTCTTTAGAAGCCGGAGGCGGTCTCTATGGAGGCCGTGACGGTCTCTATGGAGGCAGAGGCGGTCTCTATAGAAGCCGAGGCGGTCTCTACGGAAGCCGAGGTGGTCTCTATGACAACAACAGTACAGATTTCTATGGTTGGGGCTCTCGGACCTACCTGTGGTTTTTGGCTGTTCTCTCTGGTACCCTTGGTACCCTTGGTACCCGGGCTGATTCAGATAGGGTCCTGGAGGTCCTGGGGGTACCGATGGTGCCAGGAAGGGGTAGTGGTCTCCTCCACCTGTGTAGGCCTGAGGGTAGGTCTACAGAGAAGACACCCATGGGTGCTGTTGTTCAGAGTAACATTGCTACTAACGTCTTAACCCTCATGTTGTCCTTCATTTTCCTATATTAATGTTCTTTTTAACATTTTAATATATATATGTATATGTCCTATAATTATCCAATTGTCTCCAAATTCCCCAAAATAACATGATTGATTCCACACAACCCTCTTTGCCAAGTACAATCTCTACTTTCATTAATTTTGGGGTCTTATTTAATTATAAGCATTTGAAACCAAATTGAAGTGTTTTTGAAATAGTTTTGTTCAACCCCCGTGTTGTTGAAAATCAACACTTTTGTTGATGCTTTTTGTCCCTTTTTTCAGTGATTGTCACTTTTTTTGACATTTTCAACACTATGTAACACTAACTTATTAGAAAGAGCGTTGTGTGGAATCAATCATGGTATTTTGGGGAATTAAAAAGGACGTATAATAATAATAGAGGACAACATGAGGACAACATGAAGACGACATGAGGACAACATGAAGACAACATGAAGACAATATGAAGACAACATGAGGACAACATGAGGACGACATGAGGACAACCAGAAGACAACATGAGGACAACATGAAGACGACATGAGGACAACATGAAGACAACATGAGGACAACATGAAGACGACATGAGGACAACATGAAGACAACATGAAGACAATATGAAGACAACATGAGGGCAACATGAGGACAACATGAGGACAACATGAGGACAACATGAAGACAACATGAGGACAACATGAGGACAACATGAGGGTTAAAAGTTGACATATTCCAGTCTGTGATTATCATCAACATCCATTCCTTTAATTTTAGTCTCAATAATTCCTAATTTCTGTTTTTCTAACTCAAACATCAGGGATAATTTCCTATAAATGAGCTTTACTGTAAAACATGAGGGCAACATGAGGACAACATTGGACAACATGAAGACAACATGAGGACAACAAAGACAACATGAAGACAACATGAGGGCAACATGAGGACAACATGAAGACAACATGAGGTCAACATGAGGACAACATGAGGACAACATGAGGGCAACATGAGGACAACATGAGGTAACATTGTCCAACATGAAGACGACATGAGGACGACATGAAAACATGAGGACAACATGAAGGCGACAGACACGACATGAACAACATGGGACAACATGAGGACAACACAGGACAACATGAAGACAACATGAGGACGAGGACAACATGAAGACAACATGAAGACAACATGAGGACAACATGAGGACAACATGAAGTGACATGAGGACGACATGAAGACAACATGAGGACAACATGATGACAACATGAGGAGAACATGAGGGTTAAGTTGTCTATTCCAGTCTGTGATTATCATCACAGCGTAGGAATCTGCTGAATCTAGAGCCGTAAAGTCCACCAACCGGCTTCTTCCGTGAGTTACCATCATTCAGAGATATTTTAACATGTTTCCTCGTGTCGTCTTCCCGTCAAAATGGAAAGTCAAACCTTTTGTTGTTGAAGCTTTTAATCAACGTTTTTAACTTTTTTCAACACTTTCAACACGACCTTAGTGGTCCCTAATACTGAATCTGAAGTCTTTTTAACATAGGTCTTATGGTCCCAATACTCAACAGAAGTCTCTTTAGATAGGCCTTAGTGGTCTATAATTCTGAATCTAAGTCCTATTAGACGATTGATGTCTGTTATTGTGTGTGTGCACCATTCAATGCGTAGGGTACCTGAGAGGAGAAGTCCCGCCCCTTCCTGTGTCCCCCACGGGACATTATGGCTCAAACAGGACATGAACATTATGTGTCTCTCCCCATTCACTCGTGGACACACTGAGTACACAGGAAGGGGCGGGACTTTGCCTTAATGGATTTAGTATAGTGGTTTCTTCTGTTTGTCTCTGGGGGGGGGCCCCACTGGTGAGTGGAAGTAACTGCACTAAAGAGGAAGTGATGTCATAGTTAATGAGAATAGGAGGAGGAAGTTCCTGTTTCCCATGTCTTCACAGAGGAACCATCATACTGTATCTGAAGTCTCTTTATATAGACCTTAGTGGTCCCCTAATACTGAATCTGAAGTGAGTTACCATCATTCAGAGATATTTTAACATGTTTCTCTTTATATAGACCTTAGTGGTCCCTAATACTGTATCTGAAGTCTTTTATATAGACCTTAGTGGTCCCTAATACTGTGTCTGAAGTCTCTTTTATATAGACCTTAGTGGTCCCTAATACTGAATCTGAAGTCTCTTTTATATAGACCTTAGTGGTCCCTAATACTGTATCTGAAGTCTCTTTATATAGACCTTAGTGGTCCCTAATGCTGTATCTGAAGTCTCTTTATATAGACCTTAGTGGTCCCTAATACTGTATCTGAAGTCTTTAGCCTTTAGTGAGGATAGCATATAGCCTTTGGTTTACATTCCATAATTAAAAACAATAGTATTTTAAAGGATATTTCAGAAATACTTGTCCTTATTTCCATGTCCATTTCCTTATTACTATACTATACTATTATTTCCATGTACTGTAGGTACTTACAGTTGACTATCATTGCTTTTGTGCAACATGAGAATATCACAAATTAACATACAAAATTTAATCCTTTCAAATCTTTAAAACGTGTTTAAAACTTTCCTATTTCCTGTCCAGAAACTGCAGCAGTGCATGCTGGGTACCTTGTATGGTGGTTCGGGGAAGGCTGCCGGCTGAGCGCCGTACGCTGTGGAGAGAAAACCAAAAGGTCACATGATCAGATCCACCAACAGTAACATAACGCCGTTTCCCAAATCTGAACATTTTGATTCAAACTGTCTACAAAAATGGTTGCGGATGTATTTAAAAATACTAATAAAGTCCTAAAATTATACAGAAGTATTAATATTATTTCAAGTAAGCCTTGCTGCCCGACTCTAGTATCTACCCTCCAATCCTGCAGTTAAAGGGGAACTTTTAGCTTAGTTCACCTTAACTGAACAGCTTCGGAGTCACTGGAATGGTTATATGACTTTTTCCTGGTTGCATGGTGGTCTCTATGGAGTTAGATTTGTGTCTTCATTACATGCGAGAAAATAATAAAAAATGTTTAAGAGAAAAACTTTTCATACCAATACCAATATTTGAGACTAAAAAAAGTTTTGAGTGAAAGTATTTTCTCATAGAACATAAAAAAGATTAATTTGAAATTTTTATAATTATTTGAGAATAAATCAAAAAATATTTTTTAAACTCTCAAATATTAATATTAATATGTATTTTTCCTTTATAGGCTGAATTTCAGATGTAGCCATCTGCCTTAAACTCCCAAAACTCAGAACCAACAGGCCACTCTTTTGTACCTGCAGCCACTAGCTGTCTACCTCAGTAGAAATGCATTCGCCGTCTTATTTGAACACAAATGCACATGACCAGAGGGCGAAGATGGGAGGGGGGAGAGTCCCCAATGAGTTTTTACTATTGTTGTTGAATGTCTATTCCGAAGCTGTAGGAGGAGCTCTGTAGTGAAACCTGCGAGCAAAAAGCGAGACACAGCGAAGAACTAGCCCAAACTGCATAGGGCCCCTTTAAGCTCCATGCCTTCTTCTTTCTGGCGTTGACTGTGGTGTTGTAGAGGAGACATATCTGATATTTTAATATATTGACTGGATGCTTGTGGTCCGACAGCCCCCCAGCTCGCTTTAAAATAGAGCTGGCGCATATCTTTAGCGGAGCGTAGCTTGGCGCTTCCGAGACGCGCCGTGGGACATAAAGCATTGACGCGAATGGCTTGCGGCGCCTCCTGAATGCAGCACAGACGCAACTCAGAGTTACGATTGAGCTTAGCCAACAAAAAGTGAGCGCCGCGCAATTTGGATTCAGACTGTTGGAATGGGTCCTTAACTGTTAAACCACAAAACTCCCTCAATTAGGGTGAGCAGCAGAAAGGCCTGGAGGACCTTTATCAGAAGCAGACGCTAAGAAGGATTGAATCTATCGTGTGTGTGTGTGTGTGTGTGTGTGTGTGTGTGTGTGTGTGTGTGTGTGTGTGTGTGTGTGTGTGTGTGTGTGTGTGTGTGTGTGTGTGTGTGTGTGTGTGTGTGTGTGTGTGTGTGTGTGTGTGTGTGTGTGTGTGTGTGTGTGTGTGTGTGTGTGTGTGTGTGTGTGTGCAGTAGTTCTCATCCCTTACAGGCTGAATTTCAGGTGTTGCCAACTGCTTTAGACTCAGAACCAACAGGCCACTCTTTTGTACCTGCAGCCATTCTACTTCTTAATTCCATAAAGAACCATAGATAACTTAGTGAATTACAATTTATTGATTGTTTGTTTGTAACAATGCCTGCAAGGGATGCAATCTCTGTATTGTGTGTTTAAGTATTATACTATCTGCTGCACAACAAATTGCCCCAATGGGGGACAATAAAGTAACTTCAACTACACTACCGGGACATGAACACCTGTTTCTGCTTCCAAGTCACAATATATTCAGAATGTATTTGTTTTACCGCTCTTATTATTTATTATTCTTCGAGATTTGACGAATTGAAGAGTTGTTTCAATAAGAAAAATCACAATGATACAAATATTACCTGCAGGGTACCCGGGGGCCGAGGGGGCTCCGGGGGGTTGGGGGAAGTACTGAGGAGGGGCTTCATAATTCATCTGGATGGAAGGATGGACGGATGGATGGATGGAAGGATGGATGGACGGATGATGGATGGAAAGATGGATGATGGATGGATCTGAGAGAGCAATGCAGAAAGTTAGACTTCATGGATCAGAATGTAAATCTTAGTCTCTCTAATACTTCATAAATACTCATGCATTGTCTGTGTGTGTGTGTGTGTGTGTGTGTGTGTGTGTGTGTGTGTGTGTGTGTGTGTGTAGACACTATGTCTCTGTCTGTCTCTGTCTGCCTGTCTGTCTCTCAACCTTTAAGCTTCTACCTGCAGGTGGTTATGACCAAGCTGAGATGTTAATATTGTTAAGGTAACAGCTGATAGCGACACATCGCTATGGTGACGACCACGGCAGCGGCCAAACTGATCTGGGTTCAGACCGCTGTGTGTTGACACCGCAATGCCATGGAAACGGTGAGCAATGCCATGGAAACGGTGATGTCTGTTATCTATCACCAGGCCTTTCTATTATTTAGTTTTATTATTAGATGATGAGGTATTTATCTATTAGTCGTAGACGGTGTCTCCATACAGAGAGACACAATGGTGCTATTTCACACACATGCTAGAAATACCACAGTTTAACACACACACACACACACACACACACACACACACACACACACACACACACATTAGAGAAGAGTCATGTGACACGTTGTGGAGTCCGGGCTCCGTCTAATGTCTGGTCAGCTGCCTTCATTCCAGCTGTAATCGGATTACTGGTTTCCATGGAAACAGACAGGCTGCTGACTGTTGTTTGTGTTGAGAAAAAGTTTCCAGCTGAACCAGTTTGACTTTCACTGTTCACGATTTTTAAATATTGTTTTTTTGAATGTGAAAATCTAAAAATACTTTATCATGAACTCACGTTGAAATCTCCCTCAACGTTCACTGCAGGATTAAAGGACAATAAATATTATGATGCTGTATATGTCTGTCAATTATATACAGTAGCCTAATATCTTCAATTATATACAGTAGCCTAATATCTTCAATTATATACAGTAGCCTAATATCTTCAATTATATACAGTAGCCTAATATCTTCAATTATATACAGTAGCCTGATATCTTCAATTATATACAGTAGCCTGATATCTTCAATTATATACAGTAGCCTAATATCTTCAATTATATACAGTAGCCTAATATCTTCAATTATATACAGTAGCCTAATATCTTCAATTATATACAGTAGCCTAATATCTTCAATTATATACAGTAGCCTAATATCTTCAATTATATACAGTAGCCTAATATCTTCAATTATATACAGTAGCCTGATATCTTCAATTATATACAGTAGCCTGATATCTTCAATTATATACAGTAGCCTGATATCTTCAATTATATACAGTAGCCTGATATCTTCAAACCGTCTGAGGATTTAATTGATCAATCTGAAATGACTATTCATTCCATCTTAATGTGAAAACAATAAGAATTTAAGGGGGTAATTGGTGCCAAATAACATTATTATTATTTTTGTTATTATTAACTAGACCATTTGAACTATTTACAGTACAGAAATATGAGTCAACTCGTTCTACAGTGTTAAAGTCGCATCGCAAAGCCAGACTCCGTTCGTAAATCTCTCATTTTAGTGTTTTCAGGCGCACCAATAAGAATTACCACCGGAATAAAATAAGATTCATGAAACATTTTAAAGTGAAAGTGATCGTTCTGTAATTCGGTTATCACCAAATTCTCCACAGCGCGCGCATTTAGCATATTTTGAGACTTTTAGAAGTTTCCCTGATGTCATCTTTCGAGCGGGTTCAAGGTTAACAGCGCACTGACTGTGTGTGAATGTGTGACTGTATGTGAATGTGTGACTGTATGTGAATGTGTGACTGTATGTGAATGTGTGACTGTATGTGAATGTGTGACTGTATGTGAATGTGTGACTGTATGTGAATGTGTGACTGTATGTGAATGTGTGACTACAGCTGTTACTTGTTGAATGAAATCCGAATTGAGTGAAAAACGTAAAATAATACAAATTCGTTACCAAACCACGTGCAGTGAAAGATGACTCCCTAAAGTCTGGACTACTTCTTAAATGCGTGTTTTTCCAGTGGAGTCTGGTCCAGGAGCTGGACTTACCTTCAGCTGGTTGACGAACTGTCCTCTCCTGTTGATTGATAGATCGATTGTGCGCGAGGAAACAGCTGACATCTGCACGAGGAGAGGGTGGTGACTCCCTCTCTCTCTCTCTCTCTTTCTCTCTCTCTGTCTCTCTGTCTCTCTCTCTGTCTCTCTCTCTGTCTCTCTCTCTCTCTCTCTCTCTCTGTCTCTGTCTCTGTCTCTCTCTCTCTCTCTGTCTGTCCCTCTCTGTCTCTCTCTCTGTCTGTCCCTCTGTCTCTCTCTCTGTCTGTCTCTCTCTCTCTCTCTCTCTCTGTCTACCTGTCTGTCTCTCTGTCTCCTTGTCATTGGTCGTTCAGCAGAATAATGTCTCACACTGAAGAAATGTCCAACTGTTTATTATTTCTACATGACATCATCTCTGCGTTTCCCATAAACAACGCTGGGGATTCCTATTGACAACAAACACACCACGCTTCGGCCAATCAGCACGCAGCTGCAGCCACTTCATGTTATTATGGTATATATTTCTGAACATCAGTGACATCACAGTTCCTACTCTCCAGGAGGGTTGAATGACTTCCCATGCTGCCATTGGTTCCTGACATGCAGACTGTTGTTGTCCTTAAATATAGTTTAAATATAAGTCAGTATTTTGGGTATTTTTCCAACCTGAACTCTATTTTCCAATGTTTTTGTGTCCGAGCTCCTGATGGGGACAACAATCTTTGAAACTGGTCCATTAAAATCCTTTTAGTTTAACATAAAACAGCCACGAAATCCCCATCATCAAACCCACCAGACTCCACGTAAATAATCACTACTTTTAGTGTGTATAGAGCAGCATATCTCCACCAGACTCCATGTAAATAATCACTACTTTTAGTGTGTATAGAGCAGCATATCTCCACCAGACTCCATGTTAATAATCACTACTTTTAGCGTGTATAGAGCAGCATATCTCCACCAGACTCCATGTAAATAATCACTACTTTTAGCGTGTATAGAGCAGCATATCTCCACCAGACTCCATGTAAATAATCACTACTTTTAGTGTGTATAGAGCAGCATATCTCCACCAGACTCCATGTTAATAATCACTACTTTTAGCGTGTATAGAGCAGCATATCTCCACCAGACTCCATGTAAATAATCACTACTTTTAGTGTGTATAGAGCAGCATATCTCCACATGTAAATGGGTGAATTAAGAGTTTATTCCAACCAGACCAGAGTGGTGATTGTTGAACAGTGGAAAGATGAACCAAGACGGCTTTTGGTAGTTTTATTTAGTTTCTGTCCACTTTGAATGAAGTGTGTTTTAAAAGTAGTGATTATTTACATGGAGTCTGGTGGGTTTGATTGTTGTTCCCATCAGTCACTAAAACACAAAAACATGTTTAAATCCTTTAACTTTAATGCACCAATCAAACACATGCACATTCCTTTTTATTCATCGTTTTATCTTTTTAAATCTTTAATGTTTTAAGTCTTACTTCATATATTTTATAAGTTATCTAAAAAGTACTTTAAATAACTTGTGTACGACGTTTGAGTTTTAGGACGGAGAAATGTTTCCAGAGAAACATTTTACAAGGAAAGAGTTGAAATATTTCAACAGTTAATTCATAACTTTGCAAGAAGAAAAGGTCGTTTTACTGTCAGGACAACTTAAATAATTAGATTGGAGATATTTTTCCCCCAAAATATGACTTAAATAAGGCCAAAGTACCTATTTCACAAAGTACTTTTTCCTCATATCGTTGCACATTTTTTCCTCAAATTATTGCAAGTTTTTCCTTAAGTTTTTACAACTTTTTCTTCAAATTATTACAACTTTTTCCTTAAATTATTACAACTTTTTCTTCAAATTATTGCAAATTTTCCCTCAAATTATTACAAATTTTCCCTCAAATTATTGCAACTTTTTCGTCAAATTATTACAACTTTTTCTTTAAATTATTACAAATTTTTCCTTAAATTATTACAACTTTTTCTTCAAATTATTACAACTTTTTCTTTAAATTATTGCAATTTTTCCTCAAATTATTGCAAATTTTTGCTCAAATTATTAAATTTTTTCCTTAAATTATTAAATTATTACAACTTTTCCTTAAATTTTTACAACTTTTCCTTAAATTATTAAAACTTTTCCTTAAATTATTAGAACTTTTCCTTACATTATTACCTGTACGCCTCCCCACCGTCCCATTAGAGAACAATGTCTCTAGTGGTCAGAACCACTTCCTGTTCCCTAAATCTGAATACATACGGATTAATATCTGAGCTACAATCATCTGGTAACCATGGTGACGGGTTTTTGATGATTTTCTCTGTTTTCGTCGCTTTTTTTGGCATTTAAATAAAAATTAAATTTTTTTTGTCTCTTTCTTGATGTTTTTGAGCCTTTTTTGCCACTAAAATCCTCCCCCATTGAAAAAAATCATCAAAACGTAAAATGCAGCGAGAAAGAAAGCGCTGATCAACCGTCAACAACAAGCTGAACGCTCTCCGGAGGCGGTAATATTTCCCAAAATATGTAGACATACACGATAATATCTGAGGTTAAATCTCCGTCACGTTGCAGTCGAACGGGGAGAATCACAAAGGAGAAATTAAATAGTCACAGCATCCTTTATATATATATATATATATATATATATATATATATATATATATATATATATATATATATATATATATATATATATATATATATTGGGAGGTGGCGGCCTGTTTCCGGAAGGTTTCGAAGAACGCCAGCATCCCCTTCCTGGCGCTGCCGTTGCCCTTGGTTACCCTCGGCGTTGTAGCCGTGGTGCTGCTGCTGGTGCTGCCGTTGCCATGGAGACGGGAGGACAGAGGAGGGAAGGTGTCCATTGAGTTGGCCCGTTTGACCTTCGACGCGCCCGCACGCCACGACTTGGTCCTCGGGGGCGGAGTCTGGGCCACCAGACACTTCTGGTACTGCACCTGCACACAGGAAGTCAGGTGGCATCAGCAAGGAAGTTAAAAATTAAAAAATAAAAAGGGAAATTAAATAAAAATAAATAAAAATAAATTTCAAAAATGAATAAAAAATAAATAAAAATGAAAATGAAAAGAAATAAATTTAGAAAAAATATATAAATTATATAAAATTATGTTAAAAAAATAAATAAAAATAAAAGGAAAATAAAAATAAAAATAAAAATAGAAATAAAATACAAAAAGAATAAAAACAAAATTAAAAAACAAAATAATGAATAATAAAAAAATTAATAAATAAAAAAAAGCAAAAAAAATGAAAACATAAAATAAAAAAGTGAAAAAATAAAATAAAAAATAATAATAATAATAATAGCGGTGTAATGACAGCGCTGGGAGGCTCACCATGCACGCGGCCTGCACGGCCTCCGACAGGTGTCCTGCGTCCGGCTCACACCAGAACACGTGACACTCGAACCGCTGCGTGCCGCCGTCGACGATCACGGCAAAGGTGCGACTGTCATGGCCGACGCCCAGAAAGGTGAGGAAACGCACCTGGCACTCCCACAGAGGCTCCTCCCCCTCCTGCCAGCAGCCAATCAGAGAGAGGAAAAATAGTCAGCTGACAGAGCTAGCTGTCACACTGTGTGTGTGTGTGTGTGTGTGTGTGTGTGTGTGTGTGTGTGTGTGTGTGTGTGTGTGTGTGTGTGTACCTGGCCTCTCCACAGAGACAGGATGTTGTCGGTGACGTGGATCACCGTCGGCTCCCACTCGTCTCTGTCGGTTGAGTTCATGATGCTTTCTATCGCCCGGTTCAACACCTCCATCCCTACAGATGTTCAGCATCAGTTAGCATCCACTAACGAACATTATGGGATATATACACGCTAAAAGTAGTGATTATTAACATGGAGTCTGGTGGAGATATGCTGCTCTATACACACTAAAAGTAGTGATTATTTACATGGAGTCTGGTGGAGATATGCTGCTCTATACACGCTAAAAGTAGTGATTATTTACATGGAGTCTGGTGGAGATATGCTGCTCTATACACACTAAAAGTAGTGATTATTTACATGGAGTCTGGTGGAGATATGCTGCTCTATACACACTAAAAGTAGTGATTATTGACATGGAGTCTGGTGGAGATATGCTGCTCTATACACGCTAAAAGTAGTGATTATTTACATGGAGTCTGGTGGAGATATGCTGCTCTATACACACTAAAAGTAGTGATTATTTACATGGAGTCTGGTGGGTTTGGTGATGTGATTTCGGGGCTGTTTCATGTTAAAGGATCTTACTGTGCAGGGATGATGAATGTTGGTGTGTTTCTGTCCTACCCATTGCTCGGGACACGGCAGGTTCCCGATGTACTGGACATCAAACTTCTGCACCTGCTGCCGCACCGCCTCCAGAAACTCCACTGAAACAACAACACAGTAAGCTGAGAGCCAATCAGAGAGCAGCAGCAGCAGGTGAGAAAGAAATTAAATTAAAAACAATTAAATAAATAAAAAAGAAAAGGAAATTAAAGATGAAATAAAAACAAAGCATAAAAAATTTAAATTTTAACATGAAAAATCAATTGAAAGTAAATTAAAAATTAAAACGAATAAAAATAAAAAGGAAAGTTAAAATGAAAAATGAAAAAGGAGTTAAAAGTAAATTTAAAATTTAAATGAATCAAAAGCAAATTAAATTCATAATAAAATAAATATAAATGAAAAAATGAAAAAAATAAAGCATTAAAAATATAAAAATCAAAATGAATTAAAAAATAAATAAAAAATAATTACATAAATAACTACGTGTATGTCGGGGTGACGGCTGACCTTGTCTGGGCAGGTCTTCAGGTGAGATGCTGTCCATCGTCAGGGAGCGAGACGGACGCAGCGTCTTCTCTGACATCATCATCTGCAGAGGAATCAACATCCTGTTGACCTGCAGCGGGGAGCCAATAGGAATCTACCCACGCCCACTAGTCCCGCCCACCGCCCACTCAGGACTAAGAATAAGAATACCATGTAAGCTAAGCTAGTTGGACCCAGTTACTTGCAGGATCGTGGCTAGGCTAAGCTAATGCTGGGGGGGAGACTCTGGGGGGGCGTGTTTCCATGACAACTGACCTTGGAGCACATCTCGTGCAGCGCTGTGGCGATGGCTTTGGCCGGAGCGTTGCAGCGGAACACGTGACACTTCAACACACAGCTGTCCTTATCGCCAGCTACGAAGGCAAAGTCCCTACACACACACACACACACACACACACACACACACACACACACACACACACACACAGACACACACACACACAGACACACACACACACACACACACACACACACATGATCTAGCATCTACCATAAGATGGGTGTGATCTAGCATTCCCCCCGTGTGGTAGGTGTGATCTAGCATCTACCGTGTGGTGGGTATGATCTAGCATCTACCGTGTGCCGGGTATGATATAGCATCTGCCATATGATGGGTGTGATCTAGCATCTACCCTGTGGTGGGTGTGATCTAGCATTCCCCCCCGTGTGGTGGGTGTGATCTAGCATCTACCCTGTGGTGGGTGTGATCTAGCATTCCCCCCGTGTGGTGGGTGTGATCTAGCATTCCCCCGTGTGGTGGGTGTGATCTAGCATCTAACGTGTGGTGGGTGTGATCTAGCATTCCCCCGTGTGGTGGGTGTGATCTAGCATCTAACGTGTGGTGGGTGTGATCTAGCATCTACCGTGTGGTGGGTGTGATCTAGCATCTGCGTGTGGTGGAGAGGGTTACCTGTCCCTGCAGGTGAGGGGGGGGGGGACAGAGAGAGAGAGACAGGTCAACATCAAGCTGTGACTGCATGCTGTTAGCTGTTAGCTTAGCACAAGACTCCACCTCTGTAGAGCGTGTGATTGGCTGACCTGCCATTGTTGCAGCCTACCCCCCAGACACGGATGTTGATGATTGGCTGAGAGTGCAGGGGGGTGTGGTCTAAAGGGTCCAATAGCGTCAGAGTGTCTTTCTTCAGAACCATCTTCATCTCCCGTCCCTACAGACAGACAGACAGACAGACAGGCAGACAGACAGACAGACAGACAGATAGACAGGCAGACAGACAGACAGATAGACAGACAGACAGACAGACAGGGAGACAGACAGACAGACAGGGAGACAGACAGGGAGACAGACAGACAGACTATTGGTTTGTATATTTCTACAGAAACAGACGTCTGTGTGTCGCCCCCTGCTGGAGATTAGACAGAATGCTGCTTTATGGCAGACAGACAGGTTGACCAGATGTCTCACCTCCCCCCAGGCCCCCTGCCTGTCTCTCTGCTCGGGGCTGCTGCAGTGAGACAGCTGCTGGATGACGTTGCTGACAGCCAGACTGCTGCGGCCCGGGGACAAGTCCTCCTCCTCCACCTCCAGCCATCCCAGAGACCGCACGGCAAAACACTGGCAGGCAGACAGACAGGGAGACAGGGAGACAGACGGGGAGACAGACAGGGAGACAGAGAGACAGACAGACAGACAGACAGACAGACAGACAGACAGACAGAGAGACAGACAGACAGACAGACAGACAGACAGGGAGACAGAGAGACAGACAGACAGGGAGACAGGGAGACAGACGGGGAGACAGACAGGGAGACAGAGAGACAGACAGACAGACAGGCAGACAGGGAGACAGACAGGGAGACAGACAGACAGACAGACAGACAGACAGACAGAGAGACAGACAGACAGGCAGACATGGAGACAGACAGATTAAGCGGTCAGTGAGTTGATGTGAGAAAGGAGGACAGAGAGAGATTAGAGAGACATCACAGCTGTTCCACCTAATAGACACAATCACCGCGGCAACAACCACTTCCTGTAGCCAGCTGTTATTATTATTATTATTATTATTATTATTATTATTATTATTATAACAACAACAACAACAATAATAATAATAATTGTTGTTTACTGTTGTTACTGTTAATTGTTGTTGTTGTTGTGTTGTTGTGCTGTTGTGTTGTGTTGTTGTGCTGTTGTGTTGTTGTTGTTGTTGTGCTGTTGTGTTGTTGTTGTTGTTGTGCTGTTGTGTTGTGTTGTTGTGCTGTTGTGTTGTTGTTGTTGTTGTGCTGTTGTGTTGTTGTTGTTGTGCTGTTGTGTTGTTGTTGTTGTGCTGTTGTGTTGTTGTTGTTGTGCTGTTGTGTTGTGTTGTTGTGCTGTTCTGTTGTGTTGTTGTGTTGTTGTGTTGTTGTTGTGTTACCTTGGCGTTTGGCTCCGGGTTGGTGAGATAATCTTCGTGCCACGAAGACCTGAGAGAAACTAAACTCATTACCACTGTACAGCTGTGTGTGTGTGTGTGTGTGTGTGTGTGTGTGTGTGTGTGTGTGTGTGTGTGTGTGTGTGTGTGTGTGTGTGTGTGTGTGCGTGTGTGTCTATCTCTGTGCGTGCGTGCGTGCGTGCGTGTGCGTGTGCGTGCGTGCGTGCGTGCGTGCGTGCGTGCGTGCGTGCGTGCGTGCGTGTGTGCGTGTGTTACCTGGCCTCAGGTGATCCGTCCGTCTCCACGGCGATTCTCTCCTGTTCAGCTTCCTCCTGCTGAGATAGTAACATGACAACATGGTTCCCCACTAACACAGAACGTTTAGGGAACGTTTAGGGAACTTTGGGGAATGTTAGTTTTTGGTTCTCTAAAGGTTAGTTTGAACCATACCAAAAACTAACGTTCAGGGAACGTTCCCTCTTTGTTCTAACGTTCCCTCTGGGTTCTAATGTTCCCTCTGGGTTCTAATGTTCCCTCCGGGTTCTAACGTTTCCTCCGGGTTCTAATGTTCCCTCCGGGTTCTAATGTTCCCTCTGGGTTCTAACGTTTCCTCTGGGTTCTAACGTTTCCTCTGGGTTCTAACGTTCCCTCCGGGTTCTAACGTTCCCTCCGGGTTCTAACGTTTCCTCTGGGTTCTAACGTTTCCTCTGGGTTCTAACGTTTCCTCTGGGTTCTAACGTTCCCTCCGGGTTCTAACGTTTCCTCCGGGTTCTAACGTTTCCTCCGGGTTCTAACGTTTCCTCCGGGATCTAACGTTTCCTCCGGGATCTAACGTTCCCTCTGGGTTCTAACGTTCCCTCGGGGTTCTTACGTTCCCTCGGGGTTCGAACGTTTCCTCCGGGTTCGAACGTTCCCTCGGGGTTCTTACGTTTCCTCCGGGTTCTAACGTTTCCTCCGGGTTCTAACGTTTCCTCCGGGTTCTAACGTTCCCTCCGGGTTCTAACGTTCCCTTTGGGTTCTAACGTTCCCTCCGGGTTCTAACGTTCCCTCTGGGTTCTAACGTTCCCTCTGGGTTCTAACGTTTCCTCTGGGTTCTAACGTTTCCTCTGGGTTCTAACGTTTCCTTTGGGTTCTAACATTTCCTCTTGGTTCTAACGTTTCCTCTTGGTTCTAACGTTTCCTCGGGGTTCTTACGTTCCCTCGGGGTTCTTACGTTTCCTCCGGGTTCTAACGTTCCCTCCGGGTTCTAACGTTCCCTCCGGGTTCTAACGTTTCCTCCGGGTTCTAACGTTCCCTCCGGGTTCTAACGTTCCCTCCGGGTTCTTACGTTTCCTCGGGGTTCTAACGTTCCCTCTGGGTTCTAACGTTCCCTCTGGGTTCTAACGTTCCCTCCGGGTTCTAACGTTTCCTCTGGGTTCTAACGTTTCCTCTGGGTTCTAACGTTCCCTCCGGGATCTAACGTTCCCTCTGGGTTCTAACGTTTCCTCTGGGTTCTAACGTTCCCTCTGGGTTCTAACGTTCCCTCCGGGTTCTAACGTTTCCTCTGGGTTCTAACGTTCCCTCCGGGATCTAACGTTTCCTCTGGGTTCTAACGTTCCCTCCGGGATCTAACGTTCCCTCTGGGTTCTAACGTTCCCTCTGGGTTCTAACGTTTCCTCTGGGTTCTAACGTTCCCTCTGGGTTCTAACGTTCCCTCCGGGTTCTAACGTTCCCTCTGGGTTCTAACGTTCCCTCTGGGTTCTAACGTTCCCTCCGGGTTCTAACGTTTCCTCTGGGTTCTAATGTTCCCTCTGGGTTCTAACATTTCCTTAACATTAAGAGAACCAACCAACTGTAACGTCCCCCTGCAGTTGACCGTACCGTCACACAACGTTTCCCTTTGGTTGTTTTTGGTTGTTTTTGGTTGTTTTTGGTTGTTTTGGGTTGTTTTTGGTTGTTTTGGGTTGTTTTTGGTTGTTTTTGGTTGTTTTGGGTTGTTTTTGGTTGTTTTGGGTTCTTTTGGGTTCTTTTGGGTTGTTTTGGGTTGTTTTGGGTTGTTTTGGGTTGTTTTGAAGTAGCATAAAGTTTTGCTGTCACTTGATTTAAATTCACTCAAATGATTCGACTCATAAAATCTCAGTAAGATAAACAGCATTTATTTTAAGGCTGATATCAATTTAGCTTAAAACAAGAATCTATCAATGAAACGGTTTTCACAACTAAGAAAATGCACTTCTTTCATTTAGTTTGCGCACCGAACCGTTGGGGGGTCTCTGGTCTGAGGAGACCGGTTCACGCGTTATGAAGACCCCGCTACAGGAAGACCACGCTCACAGGACGGTAACAGACATACTTTACAGTGTAATGATGTTGTGGTTGTAATGGGGGTAACATGAAACTCTGTCCCTCGTACGGCTTCGTTATCGTTGCCGGTTCGGATCAGGTCTACCAAAAACAAGTAAACTACTACTTTAGTAGAATTTGTTGAAAACATGTCCGTGTGCAGCCAGGAGAGACAACGAGAGACTGAACCCTAACGAAAGAAATCCTTGTCTCCAGATTACAAACCGCGGGTGGTAAAACATGCAGCCGCAGACCGATGGAGAGTTTAGAGTGAGGTAGGAACCTGTGAGGGACCACATGGCCGAAAGGTCCCTTTACTGAAGGAAGCTAATGGCGGGCTGAAGGAGGCCAGATGGGCTGAAGGGCTGAAGGAGGCCAGATGGTCTGAAGGAGGCCAGATGGGCTGAAGGAGGCCAGATGGGCTGAAGGAGGCCAGATGGGCTGAAGGGCTGAAGGAGGCCAGATGGGCTGAAGGAGGCCAGATGGGCTGAAGGAGGCCAGATGGGCTGAAGGAGGCCAGATGGGCTGAAGGAGGCCAGATGGGTTGAAGGAGGCCAGATGGGCTGAAGGAGGCCAGATGGGCTGAAGGGCTGAAGGAGGCCAGATGGGCTGAAGGAGGCCAGATGGGCTGAA
>JABXJD010000340.1:200000-202500 GCA_013375575.1 Percina caprodes
TTCAATATTATTTATTATTATAATATATATATATATATATATATATATATATATATATATATATATATATATATATATATATATATATATATATATATATATCACCTGTCTGTCTGTAACCTGTCTGTCTCTAACCTGTCTGTCTGTCTCTAACCTGTCTGTCTCTAACTTGTCTGTCTGTCTCTCACCTGTCTGTCTGTCTGTCTGTCTGTCTGTCTGTCTGTCTGTCTGTCTCTAACCTGTCTGTCTGTCTGTCTGTCTCTAACTTGTCTGTCTGTCTCTAACCTGTCTCTGTCTGTCTCTAACCTGTCTGTCTGTCTCTCTCTAACCTGTCTGTCTGTCTCTCTCTAACCTGTCTGACTGTCTCTCTCTCACCTGTCTGTCTCTCAGCTCTGCAGTCGGGTCAGTGGGACGTGGCTGACGAGCTGCATCGGTCTCTGATGGTGGATCATGTGACTGAAGTTAGCCAATGGATGGTCGGCGTCAAGCGCCTCATCGCTGAGACCCGGAGACTCGACCCAGAACTCTTAGAACCGCTTCAAAGACCTGCAGACCAGGTCCCTGCAGGACCAGACCCTGCAGACCAGGACCCTCGTAAAGCAGACCTGGACCCTCATGAAGCAGACCAGGACCCGGCAGGACCAAACCAGGTCCAGGCAGGACCAAACCAGGTCCCGGCAGGACCAGATCAGGTTCCTTCAGACCCAGACCCTGCAGACCAGGACCCTGCAGACCCAGACCGGGACCCTGCATGCCCAGACCAGGACTGTTAATCCTGCAGGACTGCAGTTTTTTCTACTCTCAACAGATTGATTAATAATGTCTGTCTCATATGAAACTATAACAGGCTTTTATTCTGGCGAGGGAGAAACTGTCCTGGCTTCCTCTGTCAGACTGGACCAGGGCCCTCCTCAAATGCCTTTCTACAGGGCCCTGTCTTTTGGACTGGGGGGGAACTGGAACCTGGGGGGCGTCGGACTGGGGTGGAATGGGGACCGGGGAAGGGGGGCGGCCGGGGGCTGACTTTGTTTTTTTTGTTTATAAATATAAATAAAAAGTACATTACGGTCCTTTATCTCTGGTCTACGTCCTAGCTGCTAGGAGCTAACAGGAGCTAACAGTTAGCAGCCACAAGCTAGGAGCTAACAGCTAGCAGCCACCAGCTAGGAGCTAGCAGTTAGGTGTTAGCAGCTAGCTCACACACACACTCACACACGCACACACACACATTCTCCTAATTTCCACCAATCACAGCGCAGCTCTGTAGCTGCTTGTCTTTCCACCAATCACAGCGCAGCTCTGTAGCTGCTTGTCTTTCCACCAATCACAGCACAGCTCTGTAGCTGCTTGTCTTTCCACCAATCACGGACAAATCAAGAACTTGTTTTTGTTCCTCTCTGAATAAATCTCCATTCTCTAGAACCTTGTTGTGTTTTTATTCTTAAGGGACCAGAACCCAGACCCTTCACCCCTCTGACCCTGTACCCCCCCAGACCCTGCACCACCCAGACCCTGAACCTCCCATGAACCCAGCACCCCCGAGTTAAGGGGGGGCTGTAGGTCATGTTGTACTGCAGTAAGAGATATTTAAAGTGACAGTACCGTTACTGAAGAGGAATCCTTCCAGCTCAGATGTTAGCAGATATGTTCTGACTCTATGACTGAAGAGCTCTAATATCTCCAGAATCTGTAATATTTCTGATATCTTTAATATCTCTAAGAGCTCCGTCATCTCTAATATGTCTACGATCTGAAATATCTCTGATATCTCTGTTATCTTTAATATATCTGTTATCTCTCCATCCATCCATCTTCATCCGCTTATCCGGTATCGGGTCTCGGGGGCAGCAGCTCCAGCAGGGGACCCCAAACTTCCCTTTCCCGAGCCACATCAACCAGCTCCGACTGGGGGATCCCGAGGCGTTCCCAGGCCAGGTGGGGAGATATAATCTCCCCACCTAGTCCTGGGTCTTCCCCGAGGCCTCCTCCCAGCTGGACGTGCCTGGACCACCTCCCTAGGGAGGCCCCCAGGAGGCATCCTCACCAGATGCCCGAACCACCTCAACTGGCTCCTTTCGACGTGAAGGAGCAGCGGCTCTACTCCGAGCTCCTCTCGGATGACTGAGCTTCTCACCTGGTCTCTAAGGGGACGCCAGCCCCCCTCCTGAGGAAACCCATTTCGGCCGCTTGTACCCTGGACCTGGTTCTTTGGGTCATGACCCAGCCTTCATGACCATAGGTGAGGGTAGGAACAAACACTGCCCGGTAGATCGAGAGCTTGTCCTTCTGGCTCAGCTCTCTTTTCATCACAACGGTGCGATAAACTGAATGTAATACCCCCCCCCGCTGCTCCGAATCTCCGACCAATCTCACGCTCCATAGTTATCTGTTATCTCTGTTATCTTTGTTATCTTTAATATATCTGTTATCTCTGTTATCTCTGTTATCTTTAATATATCTGTTATCTCTGTTATCTTTAATAAATCTGTTATCTCTGTTA
>JABXJD010000340.1:207500-212500 GCA_013375575.1 Percina caprodes
GGCTGGATTTGGGAAGACTTGTCTTTGTGAAGGACGAATGAATCAAGCATTGTACAAGGTTATCCTGGAAGAAAACCTGATTCCCTCTGCTCTGACAATGTTCCCCAACTCTGAGGATTGGTTTCTCCAGCAGGACAACGCTCCATGCCACACAACCAGGTCAATCAAGGTGTGGATGGAGGACCACCAGATCAAGACCCTGTCATGGCCAGCCCAATCTCCAGACCTGAAACCCATTGAAAACCTCTGGAATTTGATCAAGAGGAAGATGGATGGTCACAAGCCATCCAATAAAGCTGAGCTGCTTGAATTTTTGTGCCAGGAGGGGCATAACATCACCCAACAGCAATGTGAAAGACTGGTGGAGAGCATGCCAAGACGCATTAAAGCTAAAAGACTGGTGGAGAGCATGCCAAGACGCATTAAAGCTAAAAGACTGGTGGAGAGCATGCCAAGACGCATGAAAGCTGGAAGACTGGTGGAGAGCATGCCAAGACGCATTAAAGCTAAAAGACTGGTGGAAAGCATGCTAAGACGCATGAAAGCTGAAAGACTGATGGAGAGCATGCCAAGACGCATGCAAGCTGAAAGACTGATGGAGAGCATACCAAGACGCATTAAAGCTAAAAGACTGGTGGAGAGCATGCCAAGACGCATGAAAGCTGAAAGACTGGTGGAGAGCATACCAAGACGCATTAAAGATGAAAGACTGGTGGAGAGCATGCCAAGATGCATGAAAGCTGAAAGACTGATGGAGAGCATGCCAAGACGCATGAAAGCTGAAAGACTGGTGGAGAGCATACCAAGACGCATGAAAGCTGTAATTAAAAATCAAGGTTATTCCACCAAGTATTGATTTCTGAACTCTTCCTAAGTTAAAATATTAGTTTTGTTTTGTTTCAGAATTAATGTGAACTTGTTTTTTAGCATGTTTTGAGGTCTGAAAACATCTTTTTTGTCATTTTCTTAAAATAAATAATCTGAATAACAACATTTTTATTTGGAATTTAGAAGAAATGTTGTCAAACATTTGTAGAATAAAACAAACGTGTTTATTGTAATCAAACACATGTCTATAAATAGTAAAACCAGAAAAACTGATAATAATGCAGCGGTCTCTTAATTTGGTCCAGAGCTGCATATATATACATATATATATATATATACATACATGCATACATTTTGGAGCAGAGTGGGCTCTGATTGGCTGTAATCAGAGGTTTTTTTTTTTCTTTTTTATTTCTTTAAGTTGGAATATTTTCAGAATAAAGGTCAGGATAGTACAAGAAAAAAAATCAATTCAAATAAAACAATTGAAATATTTTGTGTATTCTATATTTTGTAATATTACTGATGTTTTTTTAATTAGAAAGAGTAATTTAAATTGCAATATTTCCAGAATAAATGTAGGATAGTACAATAAAAAATTTAAAATATTTTATAGATTATTACTTAGTAATATTTTATGTTGATGTTTTTTTAATTAAAAGAAAGTATAATTTTTTTTATAAGTTTCAATATATTTAGAAAGAAATATTTTGATTTAAAAAAAAAATTGAATATTTTCCGAGGAATCCAAGTCCCGCCCACACACCGGCCCGACCAATCAGAATTCAGTTCCAGATATTTATCATGATAACCGATCTTCCTGAAACTACAGAAACCATCTTTGATTGGATGTGTGGTTCTGCCCCCCCGCTAACATGGAGCAGAGCTGATTGGTTCCCTGTTGTGTTTCCAGGGGAGCGTTTTCAGTGGTGCGCCGCTGTGTGAAGGTGCTGTCGGGTCAGGAGTACGCCGCCAAGATCATCAACACCAAGAAGCTTTCAGCCAGAGGTGAGCACACCTAGCGTTAGCATAGCAACCTAGCGTTAGCGTAGCGCCCTAGCATTAGAATAGCGCCCTAGTGTTAGCATAGCAACCTAGCATTAGCGTAGCGCCTTAGCGTTAGAATAGCGCCCTAGTGTTAGCATAGCAACCTAGCGTTAGCGTAGCGCCCTAGCGTTAGAATAGCGCCCTAGCATTATAGAGTAGAAGTAGAGTTACTCCGTTAGCATAGCACCCCGTGCTATAGGAGCTAGAGGGCTAAATGAATGGGAGTCTATGGAGCTAGAGGGCTAAATGAATGGGAGTCTATGGAACTAGACGACTAAATGAATGGGAGTCTATGGAGCTAGAGGGCTGAATGAATGGGAGTTTATGGAGCTAGAGGGCTGAATGAATGGGAGTCTATGAGCTAGAGGGCTAAATGAATGGGAGTCTATGGAAATAGATTGCTAAATGAATGGGAGTCTATGGAGCTAGACGGCTAAATGAATGGGAGTCTATGGAGCTAGACGGCTAAATGAATGGGAGTCTATGGAACTAGACGGCTAAATGAATGGGAGTCTATGAGCTAGAGGGCTAAATGAATGGGAGTCTATGGAAATAGACTGCTAAATGAATGGGAGTCTATGGAGCTAGACGGCTAAATGAATGGGAGTCTATGGAGCTAGACGGCTAAATGAATGGGAGTTTATGGAGCTAGAGGGCTAAATGAATGGGAGTCTATGGAGCTAGAGGGCTAAATGAATGGGAGTCTATGGAGCTAGAGGGCTAAATGAATGGGAGTCTATGGAGCTAGAGGGCTAAATGGATGGGAGTCTATGGAGCTAGAGGACTAAATGAATGGGAGTTTATGGAGCTAGAGGGCTAAATGAATGGGAGTCTATGGAGCTAGAGGGCTAAATGAATGGGAGTCTATGGAGCTAGACGGCTAAATGAATGGGAGTCTATGGAGCGAGAGGGCTAAATGAATTGGAGTCTATAGAACTAGACGGCTAAATGAATGGGAGTCTATGGAGCTAGACGGCTAAATGAATGGGAGTCTATGGAGCTAGAGGACTAAATAAATGGGAGTCTATGGAGCTAGATGGCTAAATGAATGGGAGTCTATGGCGCTAGAGGGCTAAATGAATGGGAGTCTATGGAGCTAGAGGACTAAATGAATGGGAGTCTATGGAGCTAGAGGACTAAATGAATGGGAGTCTATGGAGCTAGAGGGCTAAATGAATGGGAGTCTATGGAGCTAGAGGACTAAATGAATGGGAGTCTATGGAGCTAGATGGCTAAATGAATGGGAGTCTATGGCGCTAGAGGGCTAAATGAATGGGAGTCTATGGAGCTAGAGGACTAAATGAATGGGAGTCTATGGAGCTAGAGGACTAAATGAATGGGAGTCTATGGAGCTAGAGGACTAAATGAATGGGAGTCTATGGAGCTAGAGGACTAAATGAATGGGAGTCTATGGAGCTAGAGGACTAAATGAATGGGAGTCTATGGAGTTAGACGGCTTTTGATTTCTTACAGGTTGAGTCATTGTGGCCCAACATGCTAGCACTCTGCTAATCAATGCTAATGCTGCTAATGAATGTTTCGATCGTTAGCGCCCTCTAGCTAGCTGTCAGCTGTGTGGTCGATGCCTCGAGAGAACAGGAAGTGACTCAGAGCTCGCCGTACCGTGTGTATGACCGTGTGTATGACCGTGTGTATGACCGTGTGTATGATGCCGTACCGTGTGTATGATGTCATTGAATGCAACATGATGTTCCATAGACCTCCATTCACTCTGCTCCGGCCCCCCAGTGGAGCTCTGGTGGAACTGCAGCCAGGAAACCCTCAGTGTGTGTGTGTTGTTCTGACTGCTGTGTGTGTGTGTGTGTGTGTGTGTGTGTGTGTGTGTGTGTGTGTGTGTGTTTGTGCATGTGTGTTATTCTGACTGCTGTGTGTGTGTGTGTGTGTGTGTGTGTGTGTGTGTGTGTGTGTGTGCGTGTGTGTTATTCTGACTGCTGTGTGTGTGTGTGTGTGTGTGTGTGTGTGTGTGTGTGTGTGTGTGTGTGTGTGTGTGTGTGTTTTCAGATCATCAGAAGTTGGACCGTGAAGCTCGAATCTGCCGTTTACTGAAGCACTCCAACATCGGTGAGTTCTACTACATTACTGTGAGTACTACTACATTACTGTGAGTACTACTACATTACTGTGAATACTACTACATTTACTGTGAGTACTACTACATTACTGTGAGTACTACTACATTACTGTGAGTACTACTACATTACTGTGAATACTACTACATTTACTGTGAGTACTACTACATTACTGTGAGTACTACTACATTACTGTGAGTACTACTACATTACTGTGAATACTACTACATTTACTGTGAGTACTACTACATTACTGTGAGTACTACTACATTTAGTAAGTAACTAAAGTAACTAGTACCTAAAGCTGTCAGATGAATGTAGTGGAGAAAAAGTAGAAAGTGGCATTAAAGAAAAGACTCAAGTAAAGTACAAGTACCTCAACATGAGTACAATACTGAGTACCTGTACTTTATTACATTTGAGCGCTGGGCATTTCTCTTCTGCCATCTGCTCTCGAGAATCTTGCATGTGTACAGATACTGCATGTGTGTACAGATACATGTGTGTACAGATACTGCATATGTGTACAGATACATCTGTATACAGATACATGTGTGTACAGATACTACATGTGTGTACAGATACATATGTGTACACATACATGTGTGTACAGATACATGTGTGTACACATACATGTGTGTACAGATACATGTGTGTACACATACATGTTTGTACAGATAATGCATGTGTGTACACATACTGCATGTGTGTACAGATACACTACATGTTTGTACAGATACTGCATGTGTGTACAGATACATATGTGTACAGATACATGTGTGTACAGATACATATGTGTACAGATGTACTGCATGTGTGTACAGATACTGCATGTGTGTACAGATACACTACATATGTGTACAGATACTGCATGTGTGTACAGATACATGTTTGTACAGGTACTACATGTGTACAGATACATGTGTGTACAGATACTGTGTGTGTGTAGAGATACTGCATATGTGTAGAGATACTGCATGTGTGTAGAGATACTGCATATGTGTAGAGATACTGCATGTGTGTAGAGATACTGCA
>JABXJD010000340.1:232500-235000 GCA_013375575.1 Percina caprodes
ACCTGTCTGTCTCTCCCCCAGTAACCTGTCTGTCTCTCCCCCAGTAACCTGTCTGTCTCCCAGTAACCTGTCTCTCCCCCATTAACCTGTCTGTCTCTCCCCCAGTAACCTGTCTGTCTCTCCCCCAGTAACCTGTCTGTCTCCCAGTAACCTGTCTCTCCCCCAGTAACCTGTCTGTCTCCCAGTAACCTGTCTCTCCCCCATTAACCTGTCTGTCTCTCCCCCAGTAACCTGTCTGTCTCTCAGTAACCTGTCTGTCTCCCAGTAACCTGTCTCTCCCCCATTAACCTGTCTGTCTCTCCCCCAGTAACCTGTCTGTCTCTCCCCCAGTAACCTGTCTGTCTCTCCACCAGTAACCTGTCTGTCTCTCCCCCAATAACCTGTCTGTCTCTCCCCAGTAACCTGTCTCTCCCCCAGTAACCTGTCTGTCTCTCCCCAGTAACCTGTCTGTCTCTCCCCAGTAACCTGTCTGTCTCTCCCCAGTAACCTGTCTGCCTCTCCCCCAGTAACCTGTCTGTCTCTCCCCCAGTAACCTGTCTGTCTCTCCCCCAGTAACCTGTCTGTCTCTCCCCCAGTAACCTGTCCGTCTCTCCCCCAGTAACCTGTCTGTCTCTCCCCAGTAACCTGTCTGTCTCTCCCCAGTAACCTGTCTGTCTCTCCCCAGTAACCTGTCTGCCTCTCCCCAGTAACCTGTCTGTCTCTCCCCAGTAACCTGTCTCTCCCCCAGTAACCTGTCTGTCTCTCCCCAGTAACCTGTCTCTCCCCCAGTAACCTGTCTGTCTCTCCCCAGTAACCTGTCTGTCTCTCCCCAGTAACCTGTCTGCCTCTCCCCCAGTAACCTGTCTGTCTCTCCCCAGTAACCTGTCTGCCTCTCCCCCAGTAACCTGTCTGTCTCTCCCCAGTAACCTGTCTGCCTCTCCCCCAGTAGCCTGTCTGCCTCTCCCCCAGTAACCTGTCTGTCTCTCCCCCAGTAACCTGTCTCTCCCCCAGTAACCTGTCTGTCTCTCAGTAACCTGTCTCTCCCCCAGTAACCTGTCTGTCTCTCAGTAACCTGTCTCTCCCCCAGTAACCTGTCTGTCTCTCAGTAACCTGTCTCTCCCCCAGTAACCTGTCTGTCTCCCAGTAACCTCTCTCTCCCATTAACCTGTCTGTCTCTCCCCCAGTAACCTGTCTGTCTCTCCCCCAGTAACCTGTCTGTCTCCCAGTAACCTGTCTCTCCCCCATTAACCTGTCTGTCTCTCAGTTACCTGTCTGTCTCTCCACCAGTAACCTGTCTGTCTCTCCCCCAGTAACCTGTCTGTCTCTCCCCAGTAACCTGTCTCTCCCCCAGTAACCTGTCTGTCTCCCAGTAACCTGTCTCTCCCCCATTAACCTGTCTGTCTCTCCCCCAGTAACCTGTCTGTCTCTCAGTAACCTGTCTGTCTCCCAGTAACCTGTCTCTCCCCCATTAACCTGTCTGTCTCTCCCCCAGTAACCTGTCTGTCTCTCCCCCAGTAACCTGTCTGTCTCTCCACCAGTAACCTGTCTGTCTCTCCCCAATAACCTGTCTGTCTCTCCCCCAGTAACCTGTCTCTCCCCCAGTAACCTGTCTGTCTCTCCCCAGTAACCTGTCTGTCTCTCCCCCAGTAACCTGTCTGTCTCTCCCCAGTAACCTGTCTGCCTCTCCCCCAGTAACCTGTCTGTCTCTCCCCAGTAACCTGTCTGTCTCTCCCCAGTAACCTGTCTGTCTCTCCCCCAGTAACCTGTCCGTCTCTCCCCCAGTAACCTGTCTGTCTCTCCCCAGTAACCTGTCTGTCTCTCCCCAGTAACCTGTCTCTCCCCCAGTAACCTGTCTGTCTCTCCCCAGTAACCTGTCTGTCTCTCCCCAGTAACCTGTCTGCCTCTCCCCCAGTAACCTGTCTGTCTCTCCCCAGTAACCTGTCTGCCTCTCCCCCAGTAACCTGTCTGTCTCTCCCCAGTAACCTGTCTGCCTCTCCCCCAGTAACCTGTCTGCCTCTCCCCAGTAACCTGTCTGCCTCTCCCCCAGTAACCTGTCTGTCTCTCCCCAGTAACCTGTCTGCCTCTCCCCAGTAACCTGTCTGCCTCTCCCCAGTAACCTGTCTGCCTCTCCCCCAGTAACCTGTCTGTCTCTCCCCAGTAACCTGTCTGCCTCTCCCCTAGTAACCTGTCTGTCTCTCCCCCAGTAACCTGTCTGTCTCTCCCCCAGTAACCTGTCTGCCTCTCCCCAGTCAACTGTCCGTCTCTCCCCCAGTAACCTGTCTGTCTCTCCCCCAGTAACCTGTCTGTCTCTCCCCCAGTTACCTGTCCGTCTCTCCCCCAGTAACCTGTCTGTCTCTCCCCAGTAACCTGTCTGTCTCTCCCCAGTAACCTGTCTGTCTCTCCCCAGTAACCTGTCTGCCTCTCCCCAGTAACCTGTCTGTCTCTCCCCAGTAACCTGTCCGTCTCTCCCCCAGTAACCTGTCTGTCTCTCCCCAGTAACCTGTCTGCCTCTCCCCCAGTA
>JABXJD010000340.1:240000-247500 GCA_013375575.1 Percina caprodes
TTGTTATTATTCTATTTTATGTTAATATTATTTTATGTTAATATTATTTTATTTTATTTGATGTTAATACTATTTTATTTTATGTTATTATTTTATTATATTATTTTGTATTATTTCTTTTATTTTATTTTATTTTATTTATGTTAATATTATTTTATTTTATTTTATATCATTTTATGTTATTTTATGTTGTTATTAAAGGCTGGCATCAGTCTGCAGCTCGTGGCGGTTTGTTTTCTTCCAGAAACAGAAATTAAAACAAGATTCCTGAATAAGAAATAAATTAACAAATAAAAACATTCATGTTTTAATTTCTGTTGTAAAAGTAAAATCCAAAATCAGGTCGAGCTGTTTCCCGTCCGCTGCAGAATCAATAATCAATAATCAACTTTTTCTACTAAGATATCGTACTGTACTAACTGATTGCATGCTCAGTGAGTGTGTGTGTGTGTGTGTGTGTGTGTCTGTGTGTGTGTGTGTGTGTGCGCGCACGTGTGTGTGAAAGAGGGAGAAAGTGTGTTTTTAATCTTTTTGAAGTTTTTCTTCTTATTCTGCATCGTATTCAACGTGTTTCTGTAAATAAACTCACGTGGTCAAACTCTGCCTTCTGATTGGTCTGTACACTTTATTATTTTCATCCACTGAAAACACAACTGTGTGACAACATTATGGGATGGATTCCTAACAGAGATAGACCTTTTAGTTAAAGAGGAAGATCCTTTTAGTTTAACATGAAACAGAAATCACCATCACCAAACCCACCAGACTCCATGTAAATAATCCCTACTTTTAGCGTGTATAGAGCAGCATATCTCCACCAGACTCCATGTAAATAATCACTACTTTTAGTGTGTATAGAGCAGCATATCTCCACCAGACTCCATGTAAATAATCACTACTTTTAGTGTGTATAGAGCAGCATATCTCCACCAGACTCCATGTAAATAATCACTACTTTTAGCGTGTATAGAGCAGCATATCTCCACCAGACTCCATGTAAATAATCACTACTTTTAGCGTGTATAGAGCAGCATATCTCCACCAGACTCCATGTAAATAATCACTACTTTTAGCGTGTATAGAGCAGCATATCTCCACCAGACTCCATGTAAATAATCACTACTTTTAGCGTGTATAGAGCAGCATATCTCCACCAGACTCCATGTAAATAATCACTTCATACACACACACATATATATATATATATATATATATATATATATATATATGTATATGTACCACTAGGCGGCAGCAGCAGTTTGTTCCCGCGCTTGAGCGCATCATGAAGACGTCATCAATGGCCCCGGAAGCGGAAGTTCTTTCCTTTCTTGTTTCTGCTTCGTATAGAGACACACAGCGGTGAGTTCTCCTCTCACTTTAATCCGACTTTAATCTGTTTCTCAGGTAATCATCCACATATTTACCGTGTCTGGGTGTAATGGGCGATGATTATGGTTCGTGTTCGCGGGGATATTGTGTCTCTGAGTGGAACTTAATGTCCGGTTTTAGACGTTTTTCTGTCCGTGTTTCTGTGTGTGCTGTGCAACATGGCGCCATTTTAGCTCCGAACGGAGAGACTCCCGATTCATTTTATTCTCAATTTAAAGTCTGCAGTCAGCTGCTGTCAGCCTAAATATGGATATATGATCTATTTACCGTGTAGTTGCTAGGTAACTAACATGCAGTCTGAGCTGCTCGTGCCTGCCCGTTTAAATGAAGTTTTAATATCCGTCACCAACCAAACTCAATGCAATTTTTAGTGTATTTAAGGAAACGTTAACTTCTGAGATTTAGCTAACTCTTATTTCCGTTATATTTATCTATATTTAATCTTACAGTAGTCTTTAACCGTCAACATGTGCGTTTTGTCATTAAACCCTAACTTTTAAAAACTGGAGCCTGTTAGCATCGGTGTTAGCATCGGTGTTGGTTAGCCGGAGCTGAATTTATTTTCACGTGTGACTTGAATGTGTCTCACCTATTGGTGTGTCTCGTGCGCAGTTTATCGATCTGTCAGCCTAAATATGCATATATGATCTATTTTAACGTGTAGTTGCTAGGTAACTAACATGCAGTCTGAGCTGCTCGTGCCTGCTCGTTTAAATGCAGTTTTAATATCCGTCACCAACCAAACTCAATGCAATTTTTAGTGTATTTAAGGAAATGTTAACTTCTGAGACTTGACCGTTACAGTCTTCCGTTATATTCAGTGCCAGCCTAATGTTACAGCAGACTTTAACAGTCAGCATGTGCTTTTTAAGTTATTAAACCCATAACTTTTAAAAACTGGAGCCTGTTAGCATCTCTGTTAGCATCGGTGTTGTTAGCCGGAGCTTCAACCAACATGTGTTTAGTTTAACCTGTAGTTCCATTAGCGGACGGCCTGGAGACCGCTTGGACATTAGATTATTCATCCTGAAGGAAATGTTAGGCATCCAGTAGCAAGACCACATAACACACACATATACACAACACACACACATATACACAACACACACACATATACACACAACACACAGGAATAACAATCACTCCCAGAAATGCAATGACCACGATAAGGGAAGGTACTCAGGTAGACTGGGTTCAATGATAAGACACAGACACACACACTGAGACGCAGACACACAGACGCAGACACACACTGAGACGCAGACACACACTGAGACGCAGACACACACTGAGACGCAGACACACACTGAGACGCAGACACACACTGAGACGCAGACACACGCACACTGAGACGCAGACACACGCACACTGAGACGCAGACACACGCACACTGAGACACAGACACACACTGAGACACAGGTGCACGCAGACACACACTGAGATGCACACAGACGCTTATTAATGTGTGTCCGGTGTGTGTGTGTGTGTGTGTGTGTATATATATATATATATGATTGTGTGTGTGTGTTCCCGTTGCAGACCATGGCTCCTCGTAAAGGGAAGGAGAAGAAGGAGGAGCAGGTGATCAGCCTGGGCCCCCAGGTGGCCGAGGGCGAGAACGTGTTCGGCGTCTGTCACATCTTCGCCTCCTTCAACGACACCTTCGTCCACGTCACCGACCTCTCCGGGAAGTAAGACCCCCCCCCTCTTCTTCTTCTCTCGGGTTATCACTGTAGCTGCAGGTCTGACTTTAACCTGCAAACACACTCAGCCTCGTGGTGCATTCACAGTCATAGGAAAATCCCCTTTTCCCATCCAGTGGTTGTTTTTACATTTAACAGGAAGTTACTGGTGACATAAGTTATTATAAGTTATTACATTTAAAAAAAGTCATTTAATTTTAACCCAGTGGCCTTCACATAGCCGTTCTTTTCCTTAAAAGATGATGGATGGATGGATGGATGGACAGAGATAGATAGTCATATTTAATCTGTAATATTGTGACTTTTTCATTGAAGATGCAGTAGAACTTTCTATCATTCTGCTGACCCTAAGCATTGTGGGATGTGTAGTGCGTGATCTTGTGTTGGTGGCTGTGTTCTGATTGGCCGGTGTGTTTCCAGGGAGACGATCTGCCGCGTGACGGGGGGGATGAAGGTGAAGGCCGACAGAGACGAGTCGTCTCCGTACGCCGCCATGTTGGCTGCTCAGGACGTAGCTCAGCGCTGCAAAGAGCTCGGGATCACGGCCCTGCACATCAAGCTGAGGGCCACGGGGGGCAACAGGTACGTCTGTCTGGGGGCAACAGGTACCAGTCTGTCTGGGGGCAACAGGTACCCGTATGTCTGTCTGGGTTGTAGTCGTGTAGGAGTTGTAGTTTCTAGAGTAAGATGATCAGCATGTCCCCACATGCTCCTGAGTTAAAGTGTGTGTGTGTGTGTGTGTGTGTGTGTGTGTGTGTGTGTGTGTGTGTGTGTTTCTCAGGACTAAGACTCCTGGTCCCGGGGCTCAGTCTGCTCTCAGAGCTCTGGCCCGATCCGGCATGAAGATCGGACGCATCGGTGAGGACACACAATAACACACAGATGTACACAATAACAGACACACACACACAGATGTACACAATAACAGACACACACACACAGATGTACACAATAACAGACACACACACAGAGACACTACTTGGAGCCAATGTGTGACCCTGTTTCTTCTTCTGTGGTGTTTTAGAGGACGTGACCCCGATCCCGTCAGACTCCACCAGGAGGAAGGGCGGTCGCCGTGGACGACGACTGTAAAACTGATCTCAGATCTGATGAAAATAATAAAAACATTAAAGTCCACTTTGTCTCCTTCATGTCAGATCTTAACACACACACAGATACACACAGACACTCACACACACACACACACACACAGAGAGACTCTCACACACGCAGATACACACCGATACATACAGAGTCACACGCAGATACACACACACACAGAGAGACACTCACACACACACACACACAGATACACGCAGAGAGACACTCACACACACAGAGAGACACTCACACACGCAGATTCACACACGCAGATACACACCGATACATACAGAGTCACACGCAGAGACACTTTTTTTTTTAACAATTTGTCAGTTTATTTGGGACAATCTTATTTTTCGTGACTAAAAACTGAACATTAGATGGAAGTTAAATCTTCATAAAACGAGTCGGTGAATCACGTTAATTATTATTTTAAACTGAAGAGATTCAAGCTTTAAGAGAATAAAGTCTGGATCCAGGTGTTCCCGTTATTGTGTCCACCCCCCTTCAGGTGCAGTTCCGTCTGTCGGCCAGCAGGAGGCAGCAGCACTGCATTCACACCAGATTATTAATATAATAATCACACCAGACACTCAGTTATTCACAGGCTTTTATTTTGAAAAGGTCTAATATCTTATAACATTATTATTATTTATCAGTACAGAAAACTTAAAATTAGAAGCAGTTAAAACCAACACACAATCAGCAGGGAACTGTCAGACAGGTCCCTGAAGGCAGCGCAGACCTTCGGGTCCCTGAAGGCAGCGCAGACCTTCGGGTCCCTGAAGGCAGCGCAGACCTTCGGGTCCCTGAAGGCAGCGCAGACCTTCGGGTCCCTGAAGGCAGCGCAGACCTTCGGGTCCCTGAAGGCAGCGCAGACCTTAGGGTCCCTGAAGGCAGCGCAGACCTTAGGGTCCCTGAAGGCAGCGCAGACCTTAGGGTCCCTGAAGGCAGCGCAGACCTTCGGGTCCCTGAAGGCAGCGCAGCCTGTCCCGGAAGGCAGCGCAGACCTTAGGGTCCCGGAAGGCAGCGCAGACCTTAGGGTCCTTGAAGGCAGCGCAGACCTTAGGGTCCTTGAAGGCAGCGCAGACCTTAGGGTCCTTGAAGGCAGCGCAGAGGAGAGGATTCAACTGTTGTCTGGCTGATAAAAAGTGTGTGTGTGTCTATGTCTGTGTGTGTGTGTCTGTCTGTGTGTGAGACACTAATACACTCATTTTTGTTAAACTTTAATAAAAGAACTAAAGATCTCACCATGTCTTGTATGTTATATATATAATAATAATAATAATATGTAGATATATAATTATTTCTTAATGTATATTCATGTCTCACTGCGTTGAAGCAACCAGCGTGTGTCATGTTACCCTTTAGTTTCCCAGCATGCAGCTGGGTTTCCCCCCCCCCCCTTCTAAAGGTTAAACTCCCCCCCGCTACACACACAAACAACAGACCCCCAAAGTCTTAAAGTGGAGAATTTTGGTTTTATAACTTTTGTCATACTATACTATGACTTTTTATACTTTTGACATACTATACTATGACTTTTTATACTTTTTGACATACTATACTATGACTTTTATACTTTTGTCATACTATACTATGACTTTTATACTTTTGTCATACTATACTATGACTTTTATGACTTTTGACATACTATACTATGACTTTTATACTTTTGACATACTATACTATGACTTTTTATGACTTTTTGACATACTATACTATGACTTTTTATGACTTTTTGACATACTATACTATGACTTTTATACTTTTTGACATACTATACTATGACTTTTATACTTTTTGTCATACTATACTATGACTTATACTTTTTGTCATACTATACTATGACTTTTTATGACTTTTTGACATACTATACTATGACTTTTTATGACTTTTTGACATACTATACTATGACTTTTATACTTTTTGACATACTATACTATGACTTTTATACTTTTGACATACTATACTATGACTTTTTATGACTTTTTGACATACTATACTATGACTTTTATACTTTTGACATACTATACTATGACTTTTATAACTTTTTGACATACTATACTGATTTTTATACTTTTTGACATACTATACTGACTTTTTATACTTTTGACATACTATACTATGACTTTTATGACTTTTCGACAAACTATACTGACTTTTTATACTTTTGACATACTATACTATGACTTTTTATATCTTTTTGACATACTATACTATGACTTTTTATAACTTTTTGACATACTATACTATGAATATTTATGACTTTTTGACATACTATACTATGACTTTTTATAACTTTTTGACATACTATACTATGACTTTTATACTTTTGACATACTATACTATGACTTTTTATACTTTTGTCATACTATACTATGACTTTTATAACTTTTGACATACTATACTATGACTTTTATACTTTTTGTCATACTATACTATGACTTTATACTTTTGACATACTATACTATGACTTTATACTTTTGACATACTATACTATGACTTTTATACTTTTTGTCATACTATACTATGACTTTTTATAACTTTGACATACTATACTATGACTTTATACTTTTTGACATACTATAATACGACTTTTTATACTTTTGACATACTATACTATGACTTTATACTTTTGTCATACTATACTATGACTTTTATAACTTTTGTCATACTATACTATGACTTTATACTTTGACATACTATACTATGACTTTTTATGACTTTTTGACATACTATACTATGACTTTTATACTTTTGACATACTATACTATGACTTTTTATGACTTTTTAACATACTATACTATGACTTTTATACTTTTTGACATACTATACTGACTTTTATACTTTTGACATACTATACTGACTTTTTGACATACTATAGTATGAATTTTTATAACTTTTTGACATACTATACTATGACTTTTTATACTTTTTGACATACTATACTATGACTTTTTATACTTTTTGACATACTATACTATGACTTTTTATGGACTTTCCAAATGAAGTGATGACAGTTTTAATGCATGTTGATACTTTTATTTTTCCACAGAACAAATTTAATATTTAAATAAGAAGGAAAGCACAAAAATAATAAATGATAGAAAAATAATAAAGATTTAAGACAACAACCAAAGGCAACTTTAACCCACAATGCACTGCAGGAGGTTTTGGCTTCTGTGGAACGTTTGTAGATTTTTGTGTGTTACTCCTCCGTCTGCAAACGCTGCTGCTCCTCCTCCTCTTCCTCCTCCTTTTCCTCCTCTTCCTCCTCCTCCTTCTCCTCCTCTTCCACTTTCTC
>JABXJD010000340.1:255000-270000 GCA_013375575.1 Percina caprodes
ACTAGTCCTACCAAGAGAGGACCGGAACTGGAAGGACTAGTCCTACCAAGAGAGGACCGGACCTGGAACGACTAGTCCTACCAAGGGAGGACCGGACCTGGAAGGACTAGTCCTACCAAGGGAGGACCGGACCTGGAAGGACTAGTCCTACCAAGGGAGGACCGGACCTGGAAGGACTAGTCCTACCAAGGGAGGACCGGAACTGGAAGGACTAGTCCTACCAAGGGAGGACCGGACCTGGAAGGACTAGTCCTACCAAGGGAGGACCGGACCTGGAAGGACTAGTCCTACCAAGGGAGGACCGGAACTGGAAGGACTAGTCCTACCAAGGGAGGACCGGAACTGGAAGGACTAGTCCTACCAAGAGAGGACCGGAACTGGAAGGACTAGTCCTACCAAGGGAGGACCGGACCTGGAACGACTAGTCCTACCAAGGGAGGACCGGACCTGGAACGACTAGTCCTACCAAGGAAAGACCGAACCTGGAAGGACTAGTCCTACCAAGGAAGGACCAGACCTACCAAGGAAGGATCCTTGACACTGAGAAATGGCTTCAGAGTAATCAGATTACCCTGTAGTATTAGTAGTAGTATTAGTAGTAGTATTAGTAGTACTAGTAGTATTTGTACCTGTTGGTGTCCTTGTCCAGCAGCAGGCAGCTGACTGAGTGTCTCAGACAGTAGACTCCTCCGAACACAGCACACATCCTGGAACACAACAACATCTTCATCATCATCATCATCTTCAACATCATCATCACACACACACACACACACACACACACACAGACACACACACAGACACACACACACACACACACACACACACACACACACACAGACAGACAGACAGACAGACAGACAGACAGACACACAATGTCTGGACTGAGGCGTCTCGGCCAATCAGTCAGCTGTGTTTCTCCCCTCTCTAATAACATTATCTAATTACAGCTCGCTTCATAAATCAAAGACACACACACAACACACACACACAACACACACAGAGACACACACACAGAGACACACAGAGACACACACAGAGACAGACACACACACACACAACACACACAGAGACACACACACACACAACACACACACAACACACACAGAGACACACACACAGAGACACACACACAACACACACAGAGACAGACAGAGACACACACACACAACACACACAGAGACACACACAGAGACAGACAGAGACACACACACAACACACACAGAGACACACACAGAGACAGACAGAGACACACACACAACACACACAGAGACACACACAGAGACACACAGAGACACACACACAACACACACAGAGACACACACACAACACACACAGAGACACACACACAGAGACACACACACAACACACACAGAGACAGACAGAGACACACACACACAACACACACAGAGACACACACACACAACACACACAACACACACAGAGACACACACACACAACACACACAGAGACACACACAGAGACAGACAGAGACACACACACAACACACACAGAGACAGACAGAGACACACACACACAACACACACAGAGACACAAACACAACACACACAGAGACACACAGAGACAGAGACACACACACAACACACACAGACACACACAGAGACAGACAGAGACACACACACAACACACACAGAGACACACACAGACACACACACACACACACACACACACACACACACACACACAGAGACACACACACACACACACACACACAGAGACACACACACACACACACACACACACACACAGAGACACACACACACACAGACACACACCACACAGACATAAACACACACACACAGACACACACACACACACACACACACAGAGACACACACACACACACACAGAGACACACACACACACACAGAGACACACACAGACACACACACACACACACACACACAGAGACACACACACAGAGACACACACACACACACACACACACACACACAGAGACACACACACACACAGACACACACCACACAGACATAAACACACACACACAGACACACACACAGAGACACACACACACACACACACAGACACACACCACACAGACATAAACACACACACACAGAGACACACACACACACACACACACACACACACACACAGGCTTTCACAGAGAATGTAATGTACCTTTACCTGAAAGCTAATAAAAAACAGAGAGATGACCCGGAGGCCAGGAGAGAGTGTGTGTGTGTGTGTGTGTCTCTGTGTGTGTGTGTGTGTGTGTGTGTGTGTGTGTGTGTGTGTGCGCTGTAATTTCCCTTCATCTCGACAGTTAATGCTTTGTTTTCTTTTAATCAAGGAGTGTGTGTGTGTTTTAATTTTGGCTCACCATCTCGTTATGCTTCAAAGAGATGAGAGAACACACACACACACACACACACACACACACACACACACACACACACACACACACACAGAGTAATTAGGACATGGTGACGGACAGATTGTTGTGTGACTGAGAGCGTTTCAAGAAAAGGTCGGGAAAAAATCTGTGTGTCTTTGTGTGTGTGTGTGCATGCGTGTGTGTGTGTGTTTGTGTCTGTGTGGTGTGTGTGTGTCTGTGTGTCTGTGTGTGTGCATGCGTGTGTGTGTGTGTTTGTGTCTGTGTGGTGTGTGTGTGTCTGTGTGCATGTGTGTGTGCAAGCATATGTGTTTGTGTCTGTGTTTGTCTGTCTCTGTGTGTGTGCATGTGTGTTTGTCTGTCTCTGTGTGTGTGTATGTGCGTGTGTATGTGTATGTGTGTGTGTATGTGTATGTGTCTGTGTGTATGTGTGTGTGTGTCTGTGTGTGTGTGTGTGTGTGTGTGTGTGTGTGTGTGTATTAATATCCGCTGAGGATCATATAATATGTAAATGAGCTGAGCCCTGGGCGACTCCCTCCTCATTAATATTCATGTCTGCTGTAATGAGACAGATCTGGAGACACTACCTAATACTGCAGTACTATGACAGTAGTAGTAGTGTTTTGAGTATATAATATGACAGTAGTAGTAGTACTATGACAGTAGTAGTTGTAGTATTATAACAGTAGTAGTAATATGACAGTAGTAGTTGTAGTATTATAACAGTAGTTGTAGTAATATGACAGTAGTTGTAGTATTATAACAGTAGTTGTAGTAATATGACAGTAGTTGTAGTATTATGACAGTAGTAGTAGTATTATGACTATGTAAAATGACAGTAGTAGTAATATGACAGTAGTAGTTGTAGTATTATAACAGTAGTTGTAGTATTATGACAGTAGTTGTAGTAATATGACAGTAGTAGTAGTATTATGACTATGTAATATGACAGTAGTAGTAATATGACAGTAGTAGTTGTAGTATTATAACAGTAGTTGTAGTATTATGACAGTAGTAGTAATATGACAGTAGTAGTTGTAGTATTATAACAGTAGTTGTAGTATTATAACAGTAGTTGTAGTATTATGACAGTAGTTGTAGTAATATGACAGTAGTAGTAGTATTATGACTATGTAAAATGACAGTAGTAGTAATATGACAGTAGTAGTTGTAGTATTATGACAGTAGTTGTAGTAATATGACAGTAGTAGTAGTATTATGACTATGTAATTGACAGTAGTAGTAATATGACAGTAGTAGTAGTAATATGACAGTAGTACATGTGTAATGGTTGCCCATGTCCATCTTTGGTAGCGGCTATTTGATTTGATGATTTGGTGTTTTGATGGGACGTTGGGATGTTCTGAAGGACGTTGGGATGTTCTGAAGGACGTTGGGGTGATTTGAGGGACATTGGGGTGATTTGAGGGACGTTGGGGTGGTTTGAGGGACGTTGGGGTGATTTGAGGGACGTTGGGGTGATTTGTTGGGACGTTGGGGTGATTTGAGGGACATTGGGGGGTTTTGTTGGGACATTGGGGGGTTTTGTTGGGACATTGGGGTGCTTTGGGGGGTTGGGGGTATTCAGGTGTTGGGGGTGTTCAGGTGTTGTGGGGTTGAGGGTATTCAGATGTTGGGGCTGTTCAGGTGTTGGGGGGTTGGGGGTGTTCAGGTGCTGGGGGTGTTCAGGTGTTGGTGGGTTGGGGGTGTTCAGGTGTTGGGGGTGTTCAGGTGTTGGGGGTGTTCAGGTGTTGGGGGGTTGGGGGTGTTCAGGTGTTGGGGTTGTTCAGGTGTTGGGGGTGTTCAGGTGTTGGTGGGTTGGGGGTGTTCAGGTGTTGGGGGTGTTCAGGTGTTGGGGGTGTTCAGGTGTTGGGGGGTTGGGGGTGTTCAGGTGTTGGGGGTGTTCAGGTGTTGGGGGTGTTCAGGTGTTGGGGGTGTTCAGGTGTTGGGGGGTTGGGGGTGTTCAGGTGTTGGGGGTATTCAGGTGTTGGGGGTGTTCAGGTGTTGGGGGTGTTCAGTTGTTGGGGGCGTTCAGGTGTTGGGGGCGTTCAGGTGTTGGGGGTGTTCAGGTGTTGGGGGGTTGGGGGTGTTCAGGTGTTGGGGTTGTTCAGGTGTTGGGGGTGTTCAGGTGTTGGGGGTGTTCAGGTGTTGGGGTTGTTCAGGTGTTGGGGGTGTTCAGGTGTTGGGGGGTTGGGGGTGTCCAGGTGTTGGGGGTGTTCAGGTGTTGGGGGTGTTCAGGTGTTGGGGGGTTGGGGGTGTTCAGGTGTTGGGGGGTTGGGGGTGTTCAGGTGTTGGGGGGTTGGGGGTGTTCAGGTGTTGGGGGTGGGGGTGTTCAGGTGTTGGGGGTGTTCAGGTGTTTGGTAATAAAGTAGGCAGGACTAGATTCTGGCCTTTTTATATCAGAGATCCTCCATCACCTTCATTCTTTAAGCGTTGCCGGGTGAGTTAGGGAACTGTTACAGTAGTTTTAGTACTATGACTATGTACTATGACAGTAGTACTTGTAGTACTATGACTATGTAATATGACAGGAGTAGTTGTAGTCCTATGACAGTAGTACTTGTAGTACTCTGAGTACTTCTTACCTACAGAAACACTGGGGGATCTCTCCGAGGCCGTACACAGGAAACAAGAAGGGTGTGTTGCCGTAGCGACCCAGGCAGCGCAGGAAGTGACGCGTGGCGGCGAGGCCCTCCTCTGTGGGCGTGTCTTCTGTTACCATGGCGATGGAGTGAAGCAGGAAGTGCTGCAGGTTGTCCCCGAGCTGTTGGTCACTCAGGAACTCCAAATATGGCCGCCCGTTGTAGGCTAAAAGAGAAAGAGGGTTAACGGTGCATTCATGTGGGGACAGACATGTGGGAAAAAGGAGTTTCAGTGTTGGAAAAGTCAGTTAGGTAGACAGGCAGACAGACAGACAGACAGGCAGACAGACAGACAGACAGACAGGCAGGCAGGCAGACAGACAGACAGGCAGGCAGACAGACAGACAGACAGACAGACAGACAGACAGACAGACAGGCAGGCAGACAGGCAGACAGACAGACAGACAGGCAGGCAGACAGGCAGACAGACAGACAGACAGACAGGCAGACAGGCAGACAGGCAGACAGGCAGACAGGCAGACAGATAGACAGACAGACAGACAGACAGACAGACAGACAGGCAGACAGACAGACAGAAAGGCAGACAGACAGACAGACAGACAGACAGACTGTCTCACCTCTTTGCTCCTCTGTCTCCTCCACACAGGAAGTGAGGAAACGCATCAACTTCCTCTTCTCCACGACGGACAGCTGGCGACTGGAGAACACGTCCGCTCTGCTGCAGGGCACCTGATTGGTCGAGAGGACGGGAAACGGCTTGTTATTGGTGGAGTTAACCATACCATTACCCTCTATGACGTAACATTATACACACACACACACTACTACTAATACACACACATTACTACTAATACACACACACACACATTACTACTAATACACACACACACACACACACACACACACACTACTACTAATACACACACATTACTACTAATACACACACACACACACACACTACTACTAATACACACACATTACTACTAATACACACACACACACATTACTACTAATACACACACACACACACATTACTACTAATACACACACACACACATTACTACTAATACACACACACACACTACTACTAATACACACACATTACTACTACTAATACACACACACATTACTACTACTAATACACACACACATTACTACTACTAATACACACACACACACACACACACTACTACTAATACACACACACATTACTACTACTAATACACACACACACTACTACTAATACACACACACACACTACTACTAATACACACACACATTACTACTACTAATACACACACACACACTACTAATACACACACACACACTACTACTAATACACACACACATTACTATCAATCAAAAAAAATCAATCAAAATGTATTTATATAGCACTTTACAACTACCAGCAGGTATCCAAAGTGCTTAACAAAATAAGTAAAATCACAACATACAATAGAAAAAGTGAACAAAGAAATTGTAAATTCAGAAGAAGTACAAAGAAACAAAAGAATGAAATTGTCACACCACTGCTACGTATCAAAAGCCAGACTGAACAGATATGTTTTGAGCTTGGACCTGAAGAGAGTGACATCTGTAACCGTACGTATATCAGGGGGTAACTTGTTCCAGAGTCTCGGGCAGCAACTGCAAAGCCTGACCCCCACCGTTTATACCTGGACCTCGGGACTTCTAAAACCAACTGATTTGAAGACCGCAATGACCGGTTGTTCTCCCGTACAGTTAAAATTTCAGACAGATACTCTGGGGCGAGACCATTTAAAGCTTTAAAAACAAACAATAAAATCTTAAACTCTATTCTAAAACGCACCGGGAGCCAATGCAGGGTGTAGAGAACGGGAGTGATGTGTGTGTCTAGATGTATTTGTTAAAAAACGAGCAGCAGCATTTTGAACAAGCTGAAGACGTGAGATGGAGGTCTGGTTCAGTCCAACATAGAGGGCATTACAGTAGTCCAACCTTGAACTGATAAAAGCATGAATGGCCTTTTCTAGGTCGTGCCTGCTCAGAAAGGGCTGAACTTTAGCCAGCAGACGAAGCTGGAAAAAGCTCATTTTAACCACATTACTGATCTGTTTATCAAATTTCATGCAGCAATCGAAAGTAACCCCCAAGTTTTTGACAACAGATCTCGTACAAGATGTCAGAGCTCCCAAACTCAAAGCTGGCCCATTCTGCATGCCTGGAGTACTGAAAATAATACACTCTGTTTTACTATCATTCAAATTAAGAAAGTTGTCTGAAAGCCATAACTTAATATCAGCGATACAGCTTAGCAGGGAGTTTAGTGCAACACTGTCATTTGCTTTTATAGGCAAATAGATTTGCAAATCGTCTGCGTAACAATGAAATGACAGGTTGTGTTTCCTATAATCGCCCCTAAAGGCAGCATATATAAAGAAAACAGAATAGGGCCAAGAATGGATCCTTGGGGTACCCCACAAGAGAGAGGAGCAACTGACGAGGAGAGGTCACCAATCATAACAGAAAAGCTCCTATTTGACAGATAGGAGCTGAACCATTTGAGTGCCAAACCTCTGATGCCTACGCAATTCTCAAGGCGTGAGAGGAGGACTGCATGGTCCACTGTATCAAACGCCGCTGTGAGGTCCAAAAGGACTAAAACAGTAGGATTCCCGGCATCTACAGACAAGGCAATATCATTATGTACCCTCAACAGTGCAGACTCAGTGCTGTGACGTGATCTAAAACCAGATTGAAATTTTTCAAAAACACAGTTCAATTGTAAAAAGACTTGTAACTGTATAAAAACAATTTTTCTAAAACCTTTGAAAGAAAAGGAAGATGAGAGACTGGTCTAAAATTGGACAGCACCGTAGGGTCAAGATTAGGCTTCTTAAGTAGGGGCCGGACCACAGCATGTTTAAAGGCAGCTGGGACAGAACCTAAGGTAAGACAGGAATTAAAAAGAGTAAGAAGACTCGCCCCAATGGTATTAAAAACCTCCTTCACCATTTTGGCGGGGACAATGTCTAAGGGACAGTTGGTAGGTTTCATGTGTTGTACAACCTCACTAAGTAACATCAGAGAAACTGGCTTAAATTCCTCAAACACAGCTGAGTGTGAAGGAGAAGCAGGTAAAAACACCTTAAAATTAGCACTGGTGATTTTCCTAATAGATGCTACTTTGTCAATAAAATAACCAAGAAATTTCTCACATGTACTGATTGACACATCTGTCGGAGTAGAGGAGCATGGATTTATGACCGAGTTAATAGTATTAAATAACACTCTTGGTTCATGGCAACTGCTAGCTATGACAGAAGAGAGATGCTGCATCTTCGCCACCTTCACAGCATTCTGGTATGTGGCTAGACTGTCCCTTAATACACCCAGTGACACGTGTAAATTGTCTTTCTTCCATCTTCGTTCAGCTTGTCTGCATTTTTGCCTAAGGACTCTTGTGGTGTCATTTAGCCAGGGGTCCGCCTTAGGTTTAACAGTTTTAATCCGATAAGGGGCAATAGAGTCTAAGATGTCAGTGCATGTGGAATGGAACACAGAGAGAATGCTTTCTGGAGAAGAGGGAGAGACCAGACCATTCTTTACATAAAACTGTGAGCCCACAAACACAGATGCAAACTCGCCAGCTGACGAGGATGTGATGCAACGGCGCCTAGACCCTAAGGAGACAGGTTTAATAGAGGGTGGTGGAACACTGATCTCAAACCTGATGGGGAAGTGATCTGAGATACCAGTTTCAGTTATTTCTCCAAGTGAAACTGAAAGCCCATAGGAGATGATGAGATCCAGGGTGTGGCCTAGATGATGTGTCGGCCTTTCCACACATTGGTTAAGACCAAAAGAGTTCAAAAGTGTTTTAAAATCATGAGCAAGTGGGTTTGAGGGACAACATACATGGATATTGAAATCCCCACAAACCAGGAGCTTGTCGTATTTAGGAACAACATCCGCTAAAAACTCAGAAAATTCACAAATAAAATCCTTGTTGAGTTTTGGTGGGCGATAAACAACTGCACACAACACAGAAGAATCCAGATCAGCCACAAACAGCTGAAGTTCAAAACTGTTATAACAAAGTGCAGATAATGACCTGCATCTGAACTTGTCTCTGAAGAGAGTGGCCAGCCCACCACCTCGACCTGACACTCTGGGACAGTTGAGGAAAGAACAGCTGGGGGGGAGGAGCTCCGAGAAGGCGCTGTCATCACCTGGTTTCAGCCAGGTTTCCGTCAACAACAGAAAGTCCAGGTCGTTGGTCGTAAAAAAGTCCTTCAATATAAAAGTCTTATTAGTGAGAGATCTAGTATTGATCAGCGCCATGCGAATCGGGCGCCTTTCAGTCTGTTGGGAAGCACGACTGAACTGGCGGAGATTTCCGTGCACACAGCCTCGCTGGGGGCGCTTCCTGTTCCAGCAGCGGAGAGACGGACACTCGGAATCCGGTACGGTCTGCCGGAGCCACCGGTAACTGTATACCGGAGAATGCCACAGATTGCAGCCGATAAACCCCATGGAAGATCGGACAGATGGATGGTCCAGATCGCAGGTGGAGGATGATGCCAGGTATGTTCTGAGCCTGACACGTACTCCTCCTCTCTTGCCGCGTCTCTTGCGGCGCTTGTTGCGGAGCGGCAGACAGGGCTGACGCCGTAGGTAGGCCGGAATGGACGCCAGGAAGGGCGGAGGCGGCGTACCTGACTGACCGTCAGAGCCGTAGATTGAAACTTTCTCCGCAGACTTACATATACTTAAAAGAGTCAGGCGGTCATACACCAGCAGCGGTGACACATTTCGAGTGACAAACAGCAGAAACAGGCAAATCAACGATAAACCCAGCAGAGGTAAGCGGCGAGACACACATAGCGGCGCCATCTTCCTATCTACTACTACTAATACACACACACACTACTACTAATACACACACACACACTACTACTAATACACACACACACTACTACTAATACACACACACACACTACTACTAATACACACACACATTACTACTACTAATACACACACACACTACTACTAATACACACACACACACTACTACTAATACACACACACATTACTACTACTAATACACACACACACTACTACTAATACACACACACACACACACACACACACACTACTACTAATACACACACACTACTACTAATACACACACACACACACACACACACACTACTACTAATACACACACACATTACTACTACTAATACACACACACACACACACACACACACACACACACACACTACTACTAATACACACACACACACACTACTACTAATACACACACACACACTACTACTAATACACACACACACACACACACACACACTACTACTAATACACACACACACACACACACACACACACTACTACTAATACACACAGACATTACTACTAATACACACACACATTACTACTAATACACACACACACTACTACTAATACACACACACACACTACTACTAATACACACACACTACTACTAATACACACACACTACTACTAATACACACACACACACACACACACACACACTACTACTAATACACACAGACATTACTACTAATACACACACACATACTACTACTAATACACACATGTTACTACTAATACACACAGACATTACTACTAATACACACACACTACTACTAATACACACACATTACTACTAATACACACACATTACTACTAATACACACACATTACTACTAATACACACACACACATTACTACTAATACACACACACACACATTACTACTAATACACACAGACATTACTACTAATACACACACACTACTACACACACATTACTACTAATACACACACACACATTACTACACACACATTACTACTAATACACACAGACATGTGTGTGTCTCTGTTTCTGTTCTTGTGTGTGTGTGTCTCTGTGTGTGTGTGTGTGTGTGTGTGTGTGTCTCTGTGTGTGTGTGTGTGTCTCTGTGTGTGTGTGTCTCTGTGTGTGTGTGTGTCTCTGTGTGTGTGTGTGTGTGTGTGTGTGTGTGTGTACCTGCTCCACCTTCCCACCGCGGTACGTGAGGATCCGCGTGACGTTCTTGAACTCGGCGTAGCGACTGACGTTTGATTGGATGAGCAGATCGACCAATGAGCCGCGAGAATACATCAGCTGGAGGAAGAAGAAGAAAAACTGGATGGAAACGTTCCTGCATCAACCAAAATATCCATTAATTATTATTATTAATTACATTATTATTACGTGATAGTTGTGTGTTCGCTGTACATGGTTACCTTGGAGACCAGGTCGATGTTGAACCGGCGTCCCTCCTTCACCAGCTGAGCGAAGCTGATCTTCTTCCTGGTTGGCTCTGATTGGCCAGCAGCAATGGTTGGCTCCGCCCCCTCCGTCTGGGAGGCCTGCATGATTGGACGATTGGATATCTGTCAGATATACAACTTCTCAACTGGAGGTCTTCCTATTCATGGTGTGTGTGTGGGGGAATGTGTGTTGGGGGTAGTGTGTGTGTGGGGTAGTGTGTGTGGGGGTAGTGTGTGTGTGGGGGTAGTGTGTGTGTGGGGGGTGTGTGTGTGGGGGTAGTGTGTGTGTGGGGGTAGTGTGTGTGTGGGGTAGTGTGTGTGGGGGTAGTGTGTGTGTTGGGGGTAGTGTGTGTGTGGGGGTAGTGTGTGTGTGGGGGTAGTGTGTGTGGGGGTAGTGTGTGTGTGGGGGGTAGTGTGTGTGTGGGGGTAGTGTGTGTGTGGGGGTAGTGTGTGTGTGGGGGTAGTGTGTGTGTGTGTGGGGGTAGTGTGTGTGTGGGGGTAGTGTGTGTGTGGGGTAGTGTGTGTGTGGGGGGGGTAGTGGGTGTGTGTGTGTGGGGGGGTAGTGTGTGTGGGGGGTAGTGTGTGTGTGGGGGTAGTGTGTGTGTGGGGGGATCAACTCTTCCTCACCTCTTCCTCTGCGGCTGCAGGTTCCTCTGGTTTCTTCTTCTTCTCTTCTTCATTAGAATCTACAACCAATGAAAACAGACCATTACTCCTCCTGCTATTATCCCTCCCTCTCTCATCCCTCCCTCTCTCATCCCTCCCTCTCTCATCCCTCCCTCTCTCATCCCTCCCTCTCTCATCCCTCCCTCTCATCTCTCCCTCTCATCCCTCCCTCTCTCATCCCTCCCTCTCATCCCTCCCTCTCTCATCCCTCCCTCTCATCTCTCCCTCTCATCCCTCCCTCTCTCATCCCTCCCTCTCATCTCTCCCTCTCATCCCTCCCTCCCTCTCTCATCCCTCCCTCTCATCCCTCCCTCTCTCATCCCTCCCTCTCATCTCTCCCTCTCATCCCTCCCTCCCTCTCATCCCTCCCTCTCATCCCTCCCTCCCTCTCATCCCTCCCTCTCATCCCTCCCTCTCATCCCTCCCTCCCTCTCATCCCTCCCTCTCATCCCTCCCTCTCTCATCCCTCCCTCTCATCTCTCCCTCTCATCCCTCCCTCTCTCATCCCTCCCTCTCTCATCTCTCCCTCTCTCATCTCTCCCTCTCATCCCTCCCTCTCTCATCCCTCCCTCTCTCATCCCTCCCTCTCTCATCCCTCCCTCTCTCATCCCTCCCTCTCATCTCTCCCTCTCATCCCTCCCTCTCTCATCCCTCCCTCTCCTCCCTCCCTCTCTCATCCCTCCCTCTCATCTCTCCCTCTCATCCCTCCCTCTCTCATCCCTCCCTCTCATCCCTCCCTCTCTCATCCCTCCCTCTCATCTCTCCCTCTCATCCCTCCCTCCCTCTCATCCCTCCCTCTCATCCCTCCCTCCCTCTCATCCCTCCCTCTCATCCCTCCCTCTCATCCCTCCCTCCCTCTCATCCCTCCCTCTCATCCCTCCCTCTCTCATCCCTCCCTCTCATCTCTCCCTCTCATCCCTCCCTCTCTCATCCCTCCCTCTCTCATCTCTCCCTCTCATCCCTCCCTCTCTCATCCCTCCCTCTCATCCCTCCCTCTCTCATCCCTCCCTCTCATCTCTCCCTCTCATCCCTCCCTCCCTCTCATCCCTCCCTCTCATCCCTCCCTCTCATCCCTCCCTCTCTCATCCCTCCCTCTCTCATCCCTCCCTCTCATCTCTCCCTCTCATCCCTCCCTCCCTCTCATCCCTCCCTCTCTCATCCCTCCCTCTCTCATCCCTCCCTCTCATCCCTCCCTCTCTCATCCCTCCCTCTCTCATCCCTCCCTCTCTCATCCCTCCCTCTCTCATCTCTCCCTCTCATCTCTCATCCTTCCCTCTCATCCCTCCCTCTCATCCCTCCCTCTCATCTCTCCCTCTCTCATCCCTCCCTCTCTCATCCTTTCCTCTCATCCCTCCCTCTCATCCCTCCCTCTCATCCCTCCCTCTCATCTCTCCCTCTCTCATCCCTCCCTCTCATCTCTCCCTCTCTCATCTCTCCTTCTCTCATCCCTCTCTCTCATCCCTCTCTCTCATCCCTCCCTCTCATCTCTCCCTCTCTCATCCTTCCCTCTCATCCCTCCCTCTCATCCCTCCCTCTCATCTCTCCCTCTCTCATCCCTCCCTCTCTCATCCTTTCCTCTCATCCCTCCCTCTCATCCCTCCCTCTCATCCCTCCCTCTCATCTCTCCCTCTCTCATCCCTCCCTCTCATCTCTCCCTCTCTCATCTCTCCTTCTCTCATCCCTCTCTCTCATCCCTCTCTCTCATCCCTCCCTCTCATCTCTCCCTCTCTCATCCCTCCCTCTCATCTCTCCCTCTCTCATCTCTCCCTCTCTCATCTCTCCCTCTCTCATCCTTCCCTCTCATCCTTCCCTCTCATCCTTCCCTCTCATCCCTCCCTCTCATCCCTCCCTCTCTCACTCCGACACATTACAGGTTTTTAGTTTTATTTTGAAGAATCATACCTGCCGATTCTGTCTCTGCCGTTTTTTTGACTTCCTCATCTCCTCCTTGGTCTTCTTCTGTGGTGGTTGGAGCTTCCTCCTCCTCATCTTCCTCACTGAGCAACATGAACGCACTAAATTATTAATTATTTATAATCGTTATCTTTGTGAAATCTGTGTCTGAGGGAAAATTGTGAAAAAATACAAATAAAAGTGGAGGATCGTTTTGAGATGCTGCAAGGCTTTTATTTTGAAACTCGAACACTGGAAGGCTTTTATTTTGAAACTTCTGAGCAGAAAGTGATTACCTGGCGTAGCAGAACACCTGCAGGTTAGTGATGGAGGCGGAGTCTCTGTTCAAGTAGATTAGCTCCTCCCCTTCCTCCAACAGGCTCGACCAATCCTGGACCTCCTCAGGCTGAGACTCCTCCTACAACACACACACACAGACACACACACACACACAGACACACAGACACACACACACACACACACACACACACACACACACACACAGACACAGACACACACACACAGACAGACACACACACACACACACACAGACACACACACACACACACACACACACACACAGACACACAAACACACACAGACACACACACAGACACACACACACACACACAGAGACACACGCAAACACACACACACACACACACACACACACACACACACACACACACACAGACACACACAGACACACACACACACACACACACAGACACACAGAGTCAGCCCAAACGTCAGATTGTTGAGTTGATTCTGAACCAATCAGCTGATGCGTCTCCAACGAGGCTGACACCATGTTGAGCAGCAACCAATCAGAGAGCAGCGTTCTCACCTGGTGCTCCTGTATCCAGGTGAGCAGAGCGTTGAAGGTGAAGCTCGCCCAGTTAGCTGCATAATAACTCCTCCTGCACACACACACACACACACACACACACACACACACACACACACACACACACACACACACACACACACACACACACACACACACACACACACAGTGAGCTTACTGAGTGTATATCTTATATAATATAATATAGACGTGAGATGCGTTCACTGACCTGTGTATATCTGATAGTAATATAGATGTGAGATGCGTTCACTGACCTGTATATATCTGATAGTAA
>JABXJD010000340.1:282500-317500 GCA_013375575.1 Percina caprodes
CTCTATCTGGTCTAGACCTGCTCTATCTGTAAAGTGTCTTGAGATAACTCTTGTTATGAATTGATACTATAAATAAAATTGAATTGAAATTGAATTGAAATTAATGCTAACAGTACACTAATGCTAAAGGTTATGATGCTAACATTGCTAATGCTAACAGTTTTGCTACCCCTCTGTGTTCAGGAGTCTCCTCCAGGAAGCCCCTCCCCCTGCCCCTCCCTCAGTGAGGACGAGCTCCGCCAAGGACCAACCAGCCAATCAGCTTCCAGAGCGTCTTCATCATCGTCGTCATCACCTCTCGGTCGGCAGCGTCTCCGTGTCACGTTGATGAACTTCCTGTAGAAACGAATCTCTGAGTAACAGTGTTCTGATCCACAGACGGAGCGCTCGGCGAGACAGAAGACAGCGCGGAGACGGCGCTGAAAGAGACAGGTAAGGGCGGGCGGAGACGGGGGGGGCGGGTGATTGGAGATGGGTGGAGACGGGCGGTTGGAGAAGGGCGAAGACGGGCGGGTGGAGACGGGCGGTTGGAGACGGGCGGGTGGAGACGGGCGGAGACGGGCGGGTGGAGAAGGGCGAAGACGGGCGGTTGGAGACGGGCGGGTGGAGACGGGCGAAGACGGGCGGTTGGAGACGGGCGGGTGGAGACGGGCGAAGACGGGCGGGTGGAGACGGGCGGGTGGAGACGGGAGGGTGGAGACGGGCGGGTGGAGACAGGCGGGTGGAGACGGGCGGGTGGAGACGGGCAGGTGGAGACGGGAGGGTGGAGACGGGCGGGTGGAGACGGGAGGGTGGAGACGGCCGGGTGGAGACGGCGTTTTCACTGTTGTCATTATCACTTCTTTTATTTCTAATTGCCTTTGCTTTGTTTCTTCCTGCAGACGACCGCCTCATGCCCCTCCCCCTCCTCAAGCCGACGAATGAGAAGCTGCCACTCGCCTCTCAGCCGCTGTCAATCAACCAAGCTAACCCCGGATTAGCTCCGTTCCTATTGGCCGAGGGGTTATCCTCCATGGAGACGTTGCTCACAAACATACAGGTGACATAGAGTAGAGACTGTAGAGTAGAGGGCTCCTGAAGGGGGCGCTGGACAGTTATATGTTATTATTGTCGGGTGTGATGTGTCCCAGGGGCTCCTGAAGGGGGCGCTGGACAGTTATGTTATTATTGTCGGGTGTTGATGTGTCCCAGGGGCTCCTGAAGGGGGCGCTGGTTAGTTATATGTTATTATTGTCGGGTGTTGATGTGTCCCAGGGGCTCCTGAAGGGGGCGCTGGACAGTTATGTTATTATTGTCGGGTGTTGATGTGTCCCAGGGGCTCCTGAAGGGGGCGCTGGTTAGTTATATGTTATTATTGTCGGGTGTTGATGTGTCCCAGGGGCTCCTGAAGGGGGCGCTGGACAGTTATGTTATTATTGTCGGGTGTTGATGTGTCCCAGGGGCTCCTGAAGGGGGCGCTGGACAGTTATGTTATTATTGTCGGGTGTGATGTGTCCCAGGGGCTCCTGAAGGGGGCGCTGGACAGTTATGTTATTATTGTCGGGTGTGATGTGTCCCAGGGGCTCCTGAAGGGGGCGCTGGACAGTTATGTTATTATTGTCGGGTGTTGATGTGTCCCAGGGGCTCCTGAAGGGGGCGCTGGTTAGTTATATGTTATTATTGTCGGGTGTTGATGTGTCCCAGGGGCTCCTGAAGGGGGCGCTGGACAGTTATATGTTATTATTGTCGGGTGTGATGTGTCCCAGGGGCTCCTGAAGGGGGCGCTGGACAGTTATATGTTATTATTGTCGGGTGTGATGTGTCCCAGGGGCTCCTGAAGGGGGCGCTGGACAGTTATATGTTATTATTGTCGGGTGTTGATGTGTCCCAGGGGCTCCTGAAGGGGGCGCTGGACAGCGCCCGCTCCCACAGCGAGCGGAGCCGGCTGGAGAAGAAGGAGTTAAAGCTGCAGCTCGAGAGAGAGAGAGACGCTCGGTACACACTGCAGAGACAACTCAGCACGGAGCTGCAGTCCACAGGTAACACACACACACACACACACACACACACACACACACACACACGCACGCACACACACACATACACACAGACACACACACACAGACACACACTATTACTATGGTCTGTTGTGATTTGGTAGTTTGGGTCCAGCGGCGTCTGAAGAAAGAGAAGAAGATGAAGAGGAAGCTGCAGGAAGAGTTAGAGCTGCAAATACTGCACAGACGCACAGGTTAGTACTACTACTTATACATACATATACATATACATATATATATAGATATATAGATATATAATATATATACAACTACTAATACTAGTACTTCATTGTTTCAGTGATTCCTGAGAAAGAAGAGATCAACCAGCAGGAAACTTCCGCAGCTCAAGGTACTAACACATATGTATAGTAGTAGTAGTAGTAGTAGTAGTATGTATATATATATATATATATATATATATATATATATATATATATATATATATATATATATATATATACATACACACTGTTTTATGTGTTTTTTGATGTTAAAGAATGAAAGTTTCTCTTTTTCTGCAGAGAACAAACCTCCACTCTGATACAGCAGAGATGAAAGGATGAACAGATGAAAGGATGAACAGATGAAAGGATGAACAGATGAAAGGAAGAAGCGATGAAAGGGTGAAGAGATGAAGAGATGAAAGGATGAACAGATGAAAGGGTGAAAGGATGAAGAGATGAAAGGGTGAAAGGGTGAACAGATGAAAGGATGAACAGATGAAAGGGTGAAAGGATGAAGAGATTAAAGGTTGAACAGATGAAAGGATGAACAGATGAAAGGGTGAACAGATGAAAGGATGAACAGATGAAAGGGTGAAAGGATGAAAGGGTGAAGAGATGAAGAGATTAAAGGATGAACAGATGAAAGGATGAACAGATGAAAGGGTGAAAGGATGAAGAGATGAAAGGGTGAACAGATGAAAGGGTGAAGAGATGAAAGGTTGAAAGGATGAAGAGATGAAAGGATGAACAGATGAAAGGGTGAAAGGATGAAGAGATGAAAGGGTGAACAGATGAAAGGATGAACAGATGAAAGGGTGAAAGGATGAAGAGATGAAAGGGTGAACAGATGAAAGGTTGAACAGATGAAAGGATGAACAGATGAAAGGGTGAACAGATGAAAGGATGAACAGATGAAAGGGTGAAGAGATGAAGAGACCAAAGGATGAACAGATGAAAGGATGAACAGATGAAAGGGTGAAAGGATGAAGAGATGAAAGGGTGAACAGATGAAAGGGTGAAGAGATGAAAGGTTGAAAGGATGCAGAGATGAAAGGGTGAACAGATGAAAGGATGAACAGATGAAAGGGTGAACAGATGAAAGGAAGAAGCGATGAAAGGGTGAAGAGATGAAGAGATGAAAGGATGAACAGATGAAAGGGTGAAAGGATGAAGAGATGAAAGGGTGAACAGATGAAAGGATGAACAGATGAAAGGGTGAAAGGATGAAGAGATGAAAGGATGAACAGATGAAAGGATGAACAGATGAAAGGGTGAAAGGATGAAGAGATTAAAGGTTGAACACATGAAAGGATGAACAGATGAAAGGGTGAACAGATGAAAGGATGAAACCTCCTGAAAAAGAAACCCAGATGGACGGATAAAAAACTACAAAAGATGACCTGATTCCTTCCTCCCTGCTTCCTGTTGTTGATTATTATTATGATCATATATTTAAAGAGACAAGTGAATCTGATTGGACGCTCTGAAGGGGCGGGGCTACACGACTACTTGTGATGTCATTAGTTGAGCCTCCTGTTGGCCCCGCCCCCTGCTGATGTTTCTTTACAGCAGTAAAACTGTTTCCCTACCACACACACACACACACACACACACACACACACACACACACACACACACACACACACACACACACACAGATACACACACGGACAGATATACAGTGAGGAAAATAAGTATTTGAACAGCTGTCTATCAGCTAAAATCTGACCCTCAAAGACCTGTTAGTCTGCCTTCAAAATGTCCCCCCCCACTCCATTTATTATCCTAAATTAGATGCACCTGTTTGAGGTCGTTAGCTGCATAAAGACACCTGTCCCCCCCATCCAATCAGTAAGAATCCAACTACTAACATGGCCAAGACCAAAGAGCTGTCCAAAGACACCAGAGACCTCCACAAGGCTGGACAGGGCTACGGGGACATGTCCAAGCAGCTTGGTGAGACAGGGCTACGGGGACATGTCCAAGCAGCTCGGTGAGAAAAGGTCCACTGTTGGAGCAATCATTAGAAAAACAGCTAAACATGACTGTCAATCTCGCTCGGACTGGGGCTTCATGCAGGATCTCACCTCGGACTGGGGCTCCATGCAGGATCTCACCTCGGACTGGGGCTCCATGCAGGATCTCACCTCGGACTGGGGCTCCATGCAGGATCTCACCTCGGACTGGGGCTCCATGCAGGATCTCACCTCAGACTGGGGCTCCATGCAGGATCTCACCTCGGACTGGGGCTCCATGCAGGATCTTACCTCGGGGGGTCTCAATGATCCTAAGAAAGGTGAGAAATCAGCCCAGAACTACACGGGAGGAGCTGGTCCAGGACCTGAAAAGAGCTGGGACCACCGTTTCCAAGGTTACTGTTGGTAATACACTAAGACGTCATGGTTTGAGATCATGCATGGCCCGGAAGGTTCCCCTGCTTAAACCAGACCATGTCAAGGCCCGTCTTAAGTTTGCCAACGACCATCTGGAGGATCCAGCGGAGTCATGGGAGGAAGTCATGTGGTCAGATGAGACCAGAATAGAACTTTTTGGTCATAATTCCACTAACCGTGTTTGGAGGAAGAAGAATGATGAGGACCATCCCAAGACCACCATCCCTACTGTGAAGCATGGGGGGGTAGCATCCTGCTTTGGGGGGGTTTCTGCCCATGGGACAGGGGACTGCACTGTATTAAGGAGAGGAGGACCGGGGCCATGTATTGGGAGATTTTGGGGAACAACCTCCTTCCCTCAGTTAGAGCATTGAAGATGGGTCGAGGCTGGGTCTTCCAACATGACAATGACCCGAAGCACACAGCCAGGAGAACCAAGGGGGGGGCTCTGGAAGAAGCAGATCAAGGTTCTGGTTCCGGTCTAGCCAGTCTCCAGACCTAAACCCAATAGAGAATCTTTGGAGGGAGCTCCAACTCCGTGTTTCTCAACGACAGCCCAGAAACCTGACTGACCTAGAGAAGATCTGTGTGGAGTGGGCCAAAATCCCTTCTGCTGTGTGTGTGTGTGTGTGTGTGTGTGTGTGTGTGTGTGTGTGTGTGTGTGTGTGTGTGTGTGTGTGTGTGTGTGTGTGTGTGTGTGTGTGTGTGTGTGTGTGTGTGTAGTTATTAACCTTCTGCAGTGTGTGGTAACCTGATGAAAAACTACAGGAAACGTGTGACCTCTGGAACTGCAAACAAAATATACACACACACACACACACACACACAGGGGTGATCTGATTGGTCAGCTCTGTGATGAATGTGACCAACGGACAGAGAGACAGCAAAGTCGACCAATCAGAGAGAGCAAAATATCAGTTTCATTTCAGTGTTAATTAGACGTGACTACGCTCATTATTAATTAATCAGAAGTGTATTAATAACTTCACATTCCAGAAATATTAACCATGAATACAATAAAAAGATGATTTTTTTAACCTTAACCATGTGTGAGCAGCTCGTTAATGTGATGTCATCGTGTGATGTGAGGTCATCATGTTACATTAGACCAGTTGAGGCTTTGATCTTTGTGAATATTAAATATAATAAATCATAAAACACAAACAACAACAGTCAAACTTTTCTGTCTTTGATGTTGCAAAATCTACTTCCTTGTGGGCGGAGCTCTGAGACCTCGTTAGGGTCTTCAGGAACTGTCCATCACACACACACACACACACACACACACACACACACACACACACACACACACACACAATTACACTCGTCAGCGTTGTTGATGCTAATTTAAAGGATTAAGAAAACTTGTCTTTAAACATCAACAACAGCAAACACAACCAGTTTGATCTCTTAACGAGCAGCAAAGTCTTAACGAGGTTAACGAGTCCTGGAACAACAGCACTAATTAGTACAAAAACCCTGCTACCCCCACACACACACACACACACAGTTTAATTAGTCTGAACACACCTCTACACACTGATGTTGATCTGATAAACAAACTGAATTTCAAGTTGACATTTCAATCAGAGACGCTCTCAAAAGCTGAGAAAACCCCCGGTGGTCCAACGGTTAGTACTGGACAGCATAGTGGTCCAACGGTTAGTACTGGACAGCATAGTGGTCCAATGGTTAGTACTGTACAGCATAGTGGTCCAACGGTTAGTACTGTACAGCATAGTGGTCCAACGGTTAGTACTGTACAGCATAGTGGTCCAACGGTTAGTACTGTACAGCATAGTGGTCCAACGGTTAGTACTGGACAGCATAGTGGACCAATGGTTAGCACTGTACAGTATAGTGGACCAATGGTTAGTACTGTACAGTATAGTGGTCCAATGGTTAGTACTGTACTGTAGAAATCAGATCAGACGAGGCTGTGGTTGGACCAATCAGCTTCCAGGTACGACAGAACTTCAGCTACCCATCAAACTTCTTAACAAAGAACGAGTCAACGGTTGGTTTCATTGATGTTTAATGAACAGATCAGAGATCAGGTGACCTTCAACGTTAAAATGATTTACTGAATCTAAAAACTACAGAAGCTGACCGGGGGTCAGGGTTAAACTAATAATCACAGGTACGGGAACGGGAACTTCCTGTTGGGCAGCAGCAGCTTCAGTACTTCGGCCTCTTCACGTCCACCCTGAAACACAAACACAGCTGATTGGCTAAAGAACTCTCCTCTGATTGGCTAAAGAACTCCACGAAATACTCACCCGTCAGCCTCCATCTTCTTCCTCTTCTCTATAATCTGAAAAACACACACACACACACACACACACACACACACACACACACACACACACACACACACACACACACACACACACACACACACACACACACACACACACACACACACACACACACACACACACACACACACACACACACGGCTGATTAGCTAACTCTGGATAGTTGTTGCAGTTTTTCTGCAGCTGCGTAACCATGACGACGGGTCCTAACAGGTCCGGGTACGGCCACCTTTAGATCTACCAGGTCCCGACAGAGAGATAAAGAGAGGTCCCCTCTAACCTGCTGCATTATAAAGTAATTACATGAACACCATACAGGCGGAGAGATGTAAAACGGCCATGCCCGTTTTCCCTCGCCAAAATAAAAGCCTAACTTATTAACCCTGCTGGGGTCTTCAGGTCTAATGTAACCCGTTCCAAAAGGTTTCTGTATCAGGAATTTGTTTTTTCAAACTAATTGTCCCAAAAGGTAACGTGGACGGTTCCAACAACGCTGATCACACGTTACATTAATAATCAGCTCAACACTTTCGTTACATTTGGGTTTTTTGTCAATTTAAAAAAGTGTAAAAAAAGTGACAAAAATTGAAAATCAACACTTTTGTTGATGCTTGTTATTGATGTTTTTAACTTTGTTTTTGTCCCTTTTTTCAACAATTTTGATCAAATTTATTTTTTTAAATCAATGTTTGTGACTTTTGACGTTTTCAACACTACGTAAAACTAACTCATTAACTTTAGTTTTACAGTTATTTCTAATCTTATTTTATCTTAATACCACTTTATATTTCTATACATATAATAATACTACTACTACTTTATATTTATATAATAATACTACTACTACTTTATATTTATATACATATAATAATACTACTACTACTACTTTATATTTCATATACATATAATAATACTACTATAATTTCAAAAACACTTCAATTTGGTTTCAAATGCTATAAAATTGAATAAGACGCCCCAAAATTAATGAAAGTAGAGATTTGTACTTGGCAAAGAGCGTTGATATAGGACAACATGAGGACAACATGACGACAACATGGGGACAACATGGGGGCAACATGGGGGCAACATGGGGGCAACATGGGGGCAACATGAGGACAACATGACGACAACATGAGGACAACATGGGGGCAACATGGGGGCAACATGAGGACAACATGAGGACAACATGGGGGCAACATGAGGACAACATGAGGACAACATGGGGGCAACATGAGGACAACATGAGGACAACATGGGGGCAACATGAGGACAACATGGGGGCAACATGGGGGCAACGTGAGGACAACGTGAGGGCAACATGAGGACAACATGAAGACAACACGAGGACAACATGAGGACAACATGAGGGCAACATGGGGGCAACATGGGGGCAACATGAGGACAACATGAGGACAACATGGGGGCAACATGGGGGCAACATGGGGGCAACGTGAGGACAACGTGAGGACAACATGAGGACAACATGAGGACAACATGAGGACAACACGAGGACAACATGAGGGCAACATGGGGGCAACATGGGGGCAACATGAGGACAACATGAGGACAACATGGGGGCAACATGGGGGCAACATGGGGGCAACGTGAGGACAACATGAGGACAACATGAGGACAACATGAAGACAACACGAGGACAACATGAGGACAACAGGTTAAAGCCCCGTCCTGCTAGGATGACGTAGTTGGAACCAGTGAGTTCAGCAGGTGATACAGACAGAGATGCATTCTGGGAACATTCAAATGAAAGAGTTTAGTAATCGTAGTGAACTCACAGCGCTGATCTTCTTCCACTGGCGGTCCAGCTCTGCCTTCTCATTGGTCTCTTTGAAGCGGCGAGTCTTCCTGCCTTCGGACATCTTAATGCCGTACTGGAAGGCAGCCCTGCAGGGACAAACTGCACAGTCAGCAAGCAGCAGAAACAGCCTGCCAGTCTCAGCGGAGGGATCAGTGATCCTCAGCCTGACAGTCTCAGCGGAGGGATCAGTGATCCTCAGCCTGCCAGTCTCAGCGGAGGGATCATTGAACCTCAGCCTGACAGTCTGAGAACTAGGCCAAGAGACACTCAGAGCCCCTGAGCCTGCCAGTCTGAGCGGAGGGCCCAGAGCCCCTGAGCCTGCCCAGAGCCCCTGAGCCTGCCCAGAGCCCCTGAACCTGCCAGTCTGAGCGGAGGGCCCAGAGCCCCTGAGCCTGCCAGTCTGAGCGGAGGGCATGGTATACGTACTTGGGCAGCGCCTCCTTGTTGTTCATGTAGTCCGAGTACTCCTCCTGGGTGTCAAAGTCCCAGCGGCCCAGAGGACCTTTCTTATTGCCCTGAAACACACAACCATTAGTATTATTAGTATTATATACACTGTTAGGACACTACACACATACTTATACCTCTATACACACACATACTTATACATATCTATACACACATACTTATACATCTCTATACACACATACTTATACATCTCTATACACACATACTTATACATCTCTATACACACATACTTATACATCTCTATACACACATACTTATACATATCTATACACACACACATACTTATACATATCTATACACACATACTTATATATCTCTATACACACACACATACTTATATATCTCTATACACACACATACTTATATATCTCTATACACACACATACTTATATATCTCTATACACACACATACTTATATATCTCTATACACACACACATACTTATATATCTCTACACACACACATACTTATATATCTCTACACACACATACTTATATATCTCTACACACACATACTTATATATCTCTACACACACATACTTATATATCTCTACACACACATACTTATATATCTCTACACACACACATATATATCTCTATACACACACACTATATATATATATATCTATACACACACATACTTATACATATCTATACACACATAGTTATATATCTCTATACACACACACACTTATATATCTCTATACACACACATATATATATATATATCTATACACACACATACTTATACATATCTATACACACATAGTTATATATCTCTATACACACACACTTATATATCTCTATACACACACACATATATATATATATCTCTATACACACACATACTTATATCTCTATACACACATACTTATATATCTCTACACACATACTTATATATCTCTACACACACATACTTATATATCTCTACACACACATACTTATATATCTCTACACACACATACTTATATATCTCTACACACACATACTTATATATCTCTACACACACATACTTATATATCTCTACACACACATACTTATATATCTCTACACACACATACTTATATATCTCTATACACACATACTTATATATCTCTATACACACACACTTATATATATATCTATACACACACATACTTATATATCTCTATACACACATACTTATATATCTCTATACACACACATATATATATATCTATACACACACATACTTATACATATCTATACACACATAGTTATATATCTCTATACACACACATACTTATATATCTCTATACACACACATACTTATATATCTCTATACACACATACTTATATATCTCTACACACACATACTTATATATCTCTATACACACACATACTTATATATCTCTACACACACATACTTATATATCTCTATACACACACACTTATATATCTCTACACACACATACTTATATATCTCTACACACACATACTTATATATCTCTATACACACACATACTTATATATCTCTACACACACATACTTATATATCTCTACACACACATACTTATATATCTCTATACACACACACTTACAGTGGTGCTCAAAAGTTTACATACACATGCTTAAGTTGACTAAAAAGAGGAATAAAAAAATCATGTTTTGGAAATTTATTTTAATACCTAAATTAAAAAATGAGGTAAAATCCAACCTTTAAGGACACCAATTTTCTTTGTGAATGAATAACGTATTGTAAATAAATAAATGTTCTTATTTAAAATACAGGGGTCATAAGTATACATACCCCTATGTTAAATTCCCATAGAGGCAGGCAGATTTTTATTATTAAAGGCCAGTTATTTCCTGGATTCAGGATATTATGCATCCTGATAAAGTTCCCTTGGCCTTTAGAATTAAAATAGCCCCACATCATCACATACTCTTCACCATGCTTAGAGATAGGCATGGGATACTTTCTATAAAATCATCTCTCAATGCAAATCAAACCAGGTATTAGTCTAACTGAAATAAAACCATGCCTATCTCTAAGCATGGTGAAGAGTATGTGATGATGTGGGGCTATTTTAATTCTAAAGGCCAAGGGAACTTTATCAGGATGCATAATATCCTGAATCCAGGAAATAACTGGCCTTTAATAATAAAAATCTGCCTGCCTCTATGGGAATTTAACATAGGGGTATATACTTATGACCCTGTATTTTAAATAAGAACATTTATTTATTTACAATACGTTATTCATTCACAAAGAAAATTGGTGTCCTTAAAGGTTGGATTTTACCTCATTTTTTAATTTAGGTATTAAAATAAATTTCCAAAACATGATTTTTTTATTCCTCTTTTTAGTCAACTTAAGCATGTGTATGTAAACTTTTGAGCACCACTGTATATATCTCTACACACACATACTTATATATCTCTACACACACATACTTATATATCTCTATACACACATACTTATATATCTCTACACACATACTTATATATCTCTATACACACATACTTATATATCTCTACACACATACTTATATATATCTCTATACACACATACTTATATATCTCTACACACATACTTATATATCTCTACACACATACTTATATATGTATTTTAAAACAGTTTAGGTTCAAAGTGTCACAGAGCAGTGATGCATCCTGGGAGTTGTAGTTACCTGGTCCATCTTACTGTAGTCCACCTCTTCGTCACTGTCCACAGCCAGATCGTCCATCCTACACACACACACACACACACACACACACACACACACACACACACACACACACACACACACACACACACACACTTAAAGTACAGATACATGTATGATTCAGTGTTTATATATTTGTGTGTGTCTCTGGGTCTCTGTATGCGTGTCTTTGTGTGTGTGTGTCTCTGTGTGTGTGTCTGTGTGCGTGTGTCTGTGTGTCTCTCTGCCTGTGTGTCTCTGTGTGTGTCTCTGTGTGTGTATGTGTGTCTCTCTGTCTGTGTGTCTCTGTGTGTGTGTGTGTCTGTGTGTGTGTCTCTGTATGTGTGTGTGTGTCTGTGTGTGTGTGTGTCTGTGTGTGTCTGTGTGTGTGTGTCTCTGTGTGTGTGTCTCTGTGTGTGTCTCTGTGTGTGTGTGTGTGTATGTCTCTGTGTGTGTGTCTCTGTGTGTGTCTCTGTGTGTGTGTGTGTGTGTGTCTTACGTAGCAGGGTAACACTCTGCGTATGAGTTGGATCCTCCAAAGAAATCTCCGAGCTGTTCTTTCCCGTCTCTCCTCTGAGAACCAGTTCACCCCAGTTAAGGTACAACAGCACACAGTAGATTACACACGCGCACACACACACACACACACACACACACACACTCACACTCACACTCACACTCACACTCACACTCACACTCACACTCACACTCACACTCACACACACACACAGATGTGAGTTGAGTGGATGTACATCTTCACATCGGACAGTGACAGAGACAACAACGTTGACTGAAATCAGCGTTGGCGTTTCAGAAGGATGTGAGCTCTGAACCAATCAGTGTTGGCGTTTCAGAAGGATGTGAGCTCTGAACCAATCAGTGTTGGCGTTTCAGAAGGATATGGTTCCTGGCCCGGCCATTGGCTGCCGGCTGCTCCGGCAAACTTCTCATTAATGATCTTGATCTGCTCTCTGACCGAGGCGGGACCTGTCGACACAAACACACGCTAAACACACGCTAAACACACGCTAAACACCTTAGTCATCGCTAACTCAACATCTGTCACAGCAAGAAGAACATTTTTGTGTTTTTTAAAGAGAAATAAATTAAGAGATTTACCTGTATCCACCTCCAGGACCTAAAGACACACACACACGCGCACGTACACGCACACACACACACACACACACACAGTTAGGTTGAGACAGCAGAAATGATAATATAACATAATGTTATTTATTATTTTAATAATAAAAACTAAGTACAGTCTGAGCTGGTGCTCGTCTACTTGGGGTTTCTCAAAGTAACCCCACACACACACACACACACACACACACACACACACGATGCTCGTCTCCTCTGGGTTTCTCAAAGTAACCCACACACACACACACACACACACACACACACACACACACACACACACACACACACACACACACACACACACTGGTGCTCGTCTCCTCGGGGTTTCTCAAAGTAGCTGTGTCGTCTGTTCTTGATGTCTTCCTCCCTCTCTCTCTCCTTCTCCTTCTCCCTCTCTCTCTCCCTGTCTCTCTCCCTCTCTCTCTCCCTGTCTCTCTCTCGGTGTCTGTCTTTGTCTTTGGGAGGCTTGGAGGACGAGCCGGCGGACGGGATGTAGTCCCCAATGTCCTCAAAGATACTGGAACAGAGACAGATGGAGAGTAGGGACACAACAATAACAATAAGAGCTAATGCTAATGTAAGAGCTAATGTTAATGTAAGAGCTAATGCTAATGTAAGAGCTAATGCTAATGTAAGAGCTAATGCTAATGTAAGAGCTAATGTTAATGTTAATGCAAGAGCTAATGCTAATGTAAGAGCTTATGCTAATGTAGGAGCTAATGCTAATGTAAGAGCTAATGTTAATGTAAGAGCTTATGCTAATGTAAGAGCTAATGCTAATGTAAGAGCTAATGTTAATGTAGGAGCTAATGCTAATGCTAATATAAGAGCTAATGCTAATGTAAGAGCTAATGTTGTTGTTGATGAACTGACCTGAGATCAGCCTCCGGAGCTCTCTTATCGTCCAGTTTACCTGAAACACAAACACACCTGTCACTCACCTGTCCTCAGTCACCTGGCTGCATCCATCAGAAACACTACAACCTGTACCGGAAAGGCTGCACAATACTACGACTTCAGGTCTCAAATACTACGACTTCAGGTCTCAAATACTGTCTTCAGGTCTCAAATACTACGACTTCAGGTCTCAAATACTACGACTTCACGTCTCAAATACTACGACTTCACGTCTCAAAATACTACAACTGTAGGTCTCAAATACTTCAACTGTAGGTCTCAAATACTACAACTGTAGGTCTCAAATACTACAACTGTAGGTCTCAAATACTTCAACTGTAGGTCTCAAATACTACAACTGTAGGTCTCAAATACTACAACTGTAGGTCTCAAATACTTCAACTGTAGGTCTCAAATACTACAACTGTAGGTCTCAAATACTACAACTGTAGGTCTCAAATACTACAACTGTAGGTCTCAAATACAGTCTTCAGGTCCCTGCAGACTGCAAGACGACGCGGAGCAGCAGCAGAGATTTACGGACCTTTGTCCTTCTTCTTGATCTTCTTGTGCCGTGTTCCCTGCCTGAGATACGACAGGATCTGGGTCAGCTTGGAGATCACGATGTCGTTGGTGGTCAGAGTCGTCTGAGCCTGAAAACACAGATACGGTTAGTCTGTTAGAGACGGGAGAGATGTTACGGTGATGTTACGATGATGTTATGGTCATGTTACGGTCATGTTACAGTGATGTTACGGTCATGTTACAGTGATGTTATGGTCATGTTACGGTCATGTTATGGTCATGTTATGGTCATGTTACGGTGATGTTACGGTCATGTTACGGTCATGTTACGATGATGTTACAGTGATGTTACGGTCATGTTACGGTTATGGTCATGTTATGGTCATGTTATGGTGTGTTGTATAACTTTTATAAATGTAATTTATTGTGTTTTTATCTGCCTCTTGGCCAGGACTCCCTTGAAAAAGAGGTTTTTAACCTCAACGGGACTTAAATAAAGGTTAAATCAACTGGTTATTACCTCCATGCTGTTATGGTGATGTTATGGTTATTACCTCCATGCTGTTATGGTGATGTTATGGTTATTACCTCCATGATGTTATGGTCATGTTACGGTCATGTTATGGTTATTACCTCCATGCTGTTACGGTGATGTTATGGTGATGTTATGGTTATTACCTCCATGCTGTTATGGTCATGTTATGGTTATTACCTCCATGCTGTTATGGTCATGTTACGGTGATGTTATGGTTATTACCTCCATGCTGTTATGGTCATGTTACGGTGATGTTATGGTCATGTTATGGTTATTACCTCCATGCTGTTATGGTCATGTTACGGTCATGTTATGGTTATTACCTCCATGCTGTTATGGTCATGTTACGGTCATGTTATGGTTATTACCTCCATGCTGTTATGGTGATGTTATGGTGATGTTATGGTGATGTTATGGTTATTACCTCCATGCTGTTATGGTGATGTTATGGTGATGTTATGGTTATTACCTCCATGCTGTTATGGTGATGTTATGGTCATGTTATGGTTATTAGCTCCATGCTGTTATGGTCATGTTATGGTGATGTTATGGTTATTACCTCCATGCTGTTATGGTGATGTTATGGTGATGTTATGGTTATTACCTCCATGCTGTTATGGTCATGTTATGGTGATGTTATGGTGATGTTATGGTTATTACCTCCATGCTGTTATGGTGATGTTATGGTGATGTTATGGTTATTACCTCCATGCTGTTATGGTGATGTTATGGTGATGTTATGGTTATTACCTCCATGCTGTTATGGTCATGTTATGGTGATGTTATGGTTATTACCTCCATGCTGTTATGGTGATGTTATGGTGATGTTATGGTTATTACCTCCATGCTGTTATGGTCATGTTATGGTGATGTTATGGTTATTACCTCCATGATGTTATGGTCATGTTATGGTGATGTTATGGTTATTACCTCCATGCTGTTATGGTCATGTTACGGTCATGTTATGGTTATTACCTCCATGCTGTTATGGTCATGTTATGGTGATGTTATGGTTATTACCTCCATGCTGTTATGGTCATGTTACGGTCATGTTATGGTTATTACCTCCATGCTGTTATGGTCATGTTACGGTGATGTTATGGTCATGTTATGGTTATTACCTCCATGCTGTTATGGTCATGTTACGGTCATGTTATGGTTATTACCTCCATGCTGTTATGGTCATGTTACGGTGATGTTATGGTTATTACCTCCATGCTGTTATGGTCATGTTACGGTCATGTTATGGTTATTACCTCCATGCTGTTATGGTGATGTTATGGTCATGTTATGGTTATTACCTCCATGCTGTTATGGTCATGTTGCGTCATGTTATGGTTATTACCTCCATGCTGTTATGGTGATGTTATGGTGATGTTATGGTGATGTTATGGTTATTACCTCCATGCTGTTATGGTCATGTTATGGTGATGTTATGGTGATGTTATGGTTATTACCTCCATGCTGTTATGGTGATGTTATGGTGATGTTATGGTTATTACCTCCATGCTGTTATGGTCATGTTATGGTGATGTTATGGTTATTACCTCCATGCTGTTATGGTCATGTTATGGTGATGTTATGGTTATTACCTCCATGCTGTTATGGTGATGTTACGGTGATGTTATGGTTATTACCTCCATGCTGTTATGGTCATGTTATGGTGATGTTATGGTTATTACCTCCATGATGTTATGGTAATGTTACGGTCATGTTACAGTGATGTTATGGTAATGTTACGATGATGTTACGATGATGTTGCGGTCATGTTATGGTTATTACCTCCATGCTGTTATGGTCATGTTATGGTGATGTTATGGTTATTACCTCCATGCTGGGGCAGTCGGCCTTGCTGCGGATCAGCGTCGTGGGGATGTCGGTGTCGGTGAACTCATCGTCCAGGTCGACGACGTACGCCATCCTGCCGGGCAGGAAGAGCTCGTTCCTCTCCACCACGCCGGTCCTGAACACCACGCGGTAGATGTTCCTGCCTGGGGGGAGGGGGGTAACCAGGTAACCAGACCCGAAATATTTGGACTCTTTTCTTGAGATACTTGTTGCTACGATGGTACGATCACGTGACGGAAAAAACATCACCATAACAATGATTTCAGAATAAAAGAATAAAAGCAGCTGATCGGACTCACCGAGACGAGTCTTGAACTCGATCTTCTCCTCCGGCTCCACGTCTTTCCTAAAAACACAGAGGTCAAAAGGTCAGACGGATGCAGAAACCATTTAGTATTTCAAAATGAATGTCCAAAAAACTACAAACATGTCAGAAAAGGGCGTAAAAAAGCAAAAAAAACTTTAAAAAAAAACTTAAATAAAAATAAAGTTGGAAAAAAGTGACAAATTCTATGATAAGAGAGATGACAGGTTCATACTTGGCCTCTTTCTGGACTTTCTCCATCATGTCTTCTTCTTCTCTCTCTTTACTGGTGATTTCAGCTCTCACCTACACACACACACACACACACACCTTTTATAGCAGCTTAACGGAAGTGTTTTCCAGGTGCAGCTACATGCTAAATGCTACATGCTAATGCTACAGGCTATCCATGTTGTGACAGTGAGTGACCTCTGACCTTCTGCAGCAGAGCGAAGTCCAGACCTTTCACCAAGTGAGTGTGCTCCATGTCACCTCCCAAAAACTTAGACTCCTGGATCAGCTGCCGGCGCTTCTCTGCTGCCGATTTATCTCTGAAGCACAACAAACGCACAAATAGAAGATAGAAATACACATTAGCATCACTCAGTGGGTCCTACGGGTCTGTAGCTAGCACTGTTAGCATTAGCATAACTCAGTGGGTCCTATGGCTCTGCAGTTAGCACTGTTTGCATTAGCATCACTCACGCCTCAGCAGTGGGTCCTACAGCTCTGTAGTTAGCGGTGTTAGCATTAGCATCACTCACGCCTCAGCAGTGGGTCCTACAGCTCTGTAGTTAGCGGTGTTAGCATTAGCATCGCTCACGCCTCAGCAGTGGGTCCTACAGCTCTGTAGTTAGCGGTGTTAGCATTAGCATCACTCACGCCTCAGCAGTGGGTCCTACAGCTCTGTAGTTAGCGGTGTTAGCATTAGCATCACTCACGCCTCAGCAGTGGGTCCTACAGCTCTGTAGTTAGCGGTGTTAGCATTAGCATCGCTCACGCCTCAGCAGTAGGTCCTACAGCTCTGTAGTTAGCGGTGTTAGCATTAGCATCACTCACGCCTCAGCAGTGGGTCCTACAGCTCTGTAGTTAGCGGTGTTAGCATTAGCATCACTCACGCCTCAGCAGTGGGTCCTACAGCTCTGTAGTTAGCGGTGTTAGCATTAGCATCACTCACGCCTCAGCAGTGGGTCCTACAGCTCTGTAGTTAGCGGTGTTAGCATTAGCATCACTCACGCCTCAGCAGTGGGTCCTACAGCTCTATAGTTAGCGGTGTTAGCATTAGCATCACTCACGCCTCAGCAGTGGGTCCTACAGCTCTGTAGTTAGCGGTGTTAGCATTAGCATCATTCACGCCTCAGCAGTGGGTCCTACAGCTCTGTAGTTAGCGGTGTTAGCATTAGCATCACTCACGCCTCAGCAGTGGGTCCTACAGCTCTGTAGTTAGCGGTGTTAGCATTAGCATCACTCACGCCTCAGCAGTGGGTCCTACAGCTCTGTAGTTAGCGGTGTTAGCATTAGCATCACTCACGCCTCAGCAGTGGGTCCTACAGCTCTGTAGTTAGCGGTGTTAGCATTAGCATCACTCACGCCTCAGCAGTGGGTCCTACAGCTCTGTAGTTAGCGGTGTTAGCATTAGCATCACTCACGCCTCAGCAGTGGGTCCTACAGCTCTGTAGTTAGCGGTGTTAGCATTAGCATCACTCACGCCTCAGCAGTGGGTCCTACAGCTCTGTAGTTAGCGGTGTTAGCATTAGCATCACTCACGCCTCAGCAGTGGGTCCTACAGCTCTGTAGTTAGCGGTGTTAGCATTAGCATCACTCACGCCTCAGCAGTGGGTCCTACAGCTCTGTAGTTAGCGGTGTTAGCATTAGCATCACTCACGCCTCAGCAGTGGGTCCTACAGCTCTGTAGTTAGCGGTGTTAGCATTAGCATCACTCACGCCTCAGCAGTGGGTCCTACAGCTCTGTAGTTAGCGGTGGTGCTGATCAGCTCCGTCTCTTCGTAGTCTTTGTTGACTCCGTCTCTTCTCTCTCTTGCACGGTCTCGATACTTCTCCGCCAGCTCTCGCTCTCGCTCCATCTCCTGCTGACGTAGCTTAGCATAGTAGCTGCAACAACAAGACAACACGTTAGGTATGAAGACACTGGGCGATTAGGCTAACTAGTCTAAAAAACACCAACATAGACGTGTAGCTCTCACTGTGCTTTGGATCATAACATCAGGCCTTCACACCTACCTTTGATCTGAACCAAAACTACAGCATCCTGCTATACCCTGCAGTACCCTGCAGTACCCTGCTATACCCTGCAGTACCCAGCAGTACCCAGCAGTACCCTGCTTTGCCCTGCAGTACCCTGCTATACCCTGCAGTACCCTGCTTTGCCCTGCTATACCCTGCAGTACCCTGCTATACCCTGCAGTACCCTGCAGTACCCTGCTTTGCCCTGCTATACCCTGCTATACCCTGCAGTACCCTGCTTTGCCCTGCTATACCCTGCAGTACCCTGCAGTACCCTGCAGTACCCTGTAGTACCCTGCTATACCCTGCAGTACCCTGCTTTGCCCTGCAGTACCCTGTAGTACCCTGTAGTACCCTGCTATACCCTGCAGTACCCTGTAGTACCCTGCTTTGCCCTGCAGTACCCTGCTTTGCCCTGCAGTACCCTGCTATACCCTGCAGTACCCTGCTATACCCTGCAGTACCCTGCTTTGCCCTGCAGTACCCTGTAGTACCCTGCAGTACCCTGCAGTACCCTGTAGTACCCTGCAGTACCCTGCTGTTATGTTACATCTACTACAACTACTATGTCTGGTCATAGTTCCTCTATCTGTAAATCTGAGATAACTCGTTATGATTTGACTCTATAAATAAAATTTAATTAATTGAATCTCTTTCCCCCCCTCCCCCCCCCAATCAGGGACTTTTCAGGGAGTAACATGTCCCCAGGACTAAAGTAAGACCCTCCAGTTGAAACGCTGTGATCTGATTGGCTCACCTCTTCTTCTTCCTTCGCCTCGCTGCAGGATCCTCATCCTCGTTGTAGTCCTTGGGCATTCTGGGAGAAACCATGTAGTTAGTCCTCAGTTACATCATCACACTGTCATCACTGTATGGGGGTATGGAGAATATCTAACGCCACCATATTTTAGACCAAATACCTCGATATCCATATTGTAGAGTTGGCTATTGGTGCGTTCCCAAAATATTTATACAACGAGATTTAGAACATTAATCCCCAATAATGTGGATCCACATCTACAGTCTGGTAAGATATGACATCATCATGTAACGCATGACATCATCATGTAACGCATGACATCATCATGTAACGCAGCCTTTAAAACCAGCAAAATACTACGTACATTTACACTAATCTTATATATATATATATATATATATATATATATATATATATATATATATATATATATATATATATATATATATATATATATATATATATATATATATATATATATATATGAGGGCATGCCAGATATGTTCAGTGTGTCTGACTCACTCATGGTGTCTGGACTTGGAGGGGGGGGCCGAGGACGGCGTTGCCCTCGGCGTCATCAGCAGCTTCCTGAAGTCGTCATTGGTCAGTTTGGACCTGGAGACAAACACAAGTTTAACATACACACACACACACACACACACACTGTACATATATACACATACATACACACACACACACACACACACACACTGTACACACACAGTACATATATACACATACATACATACACACACACACACACACTGTACATGTATATACACATACATACACACACACACACACACACTGTACATATATACACATACACACACACACACACACTGTACAGACACACACACTGCACATATATACACGTACACACACACACACACTGTACAGGGGGCGACACACACACGAGTGTAGGGTAAATAATACTCACTGAGCAGCGGATCTGTGGTCGTCCACCTCGTGGCCTTCAGGAGCCAGAGGGTTGGAGTAACTCTCAGCTATATACACACACACACACACACACACACACACACACACACACACACACACACACACACACACACACACACACACACACACACACTTTCATGTTACTGCTCAGACAGTGATGCCATTTAGAAAGTACTTAAGATATTATAGTAGTAGTAGTAGTACAATATATTAAAAATCTATTCCAGTGCAGAAGAGGAAGGAAGCCTCTCCTACACAACATCAACAATGACACAACAACAACACAACTAACTAACCGGGAAACATGTAACACAAAATAAATACATATTACAAAATTAAGGCAGAAAAAAAAGCCAAGAAATAAAGAAGAATCCCAACATTAAGATGTAATGAGAAACTTCTTGAACTTTGAGCTAAAGTTGATGTTTTTTGTGTTTTAGTGACACATTTCCCAACAACAGCTGAGCCGATTTATAGCGTGAATCCATCTGGTAGGAAACCATTGATGGGAATCCTGTAAGAACGACTGACTCCGCCGAGGAGCAAGGCAGCGTTAAATTAGCAGAAATATCAACGGAGTCTGGTGTGAAGATGCTATCGGGGTCGCGTTAGCGGAGCTAACGTTAAGCTAACAGCAACTCGTGAAGACAGTGACCCAGCGTCTCTATCCTTTAATAAAAGAGACAAGTCTTTATTAATACCCATTTTAAAGTGTTATCTGACTATATGTGTATTAAACGGAGCTGTATCTTTCTAGGAGGATGTAGCATGGCGCTAACATGTTAGCTTTAAATTAGCAGAAATATGAATGGAGTCTGGTGTGAAGATGCTATCGGGGTCGAGTCAGCAAAGCTAACGTTAAGCTAACTGGAACTCGTGCAAACAGTGACCCAGCGTTTTAATAAAAGTCTTTATTAATAACCATGTTCAGCTAAAGTGTTTTCTGACTGTGTATTCAACGGAACTGTATCTTTCTAGGTAGGATGTAGCATGGTGCTAACAGGCTAACATGTTAGCGTCCTAACAGCTCAACAGACTTCCGGAGCGCAGACTCACTTTCAGGCATCTCGGCGGTGTTTCGGTGCTTCTTCTTCGGTCTGAAGAGAAGCCGTTACCCGTCACACAACAACAACAAAAACAACAACTAACTAGTTAGTTAGCTTAGCTATTGTATCTGCACTGCTAGTCCGTTAGCTTCTTCTTCGTGTTGTTTATTATTCCCCACCGGAACTTCCCTTCTTCTTCCTTTTCAATTTCCGTAGGTCTACATGCCTTTACAGCACATTGCTGCCTCCCATAGGGCAGGCGGGCACGCGCACACACGTACGCGCGCGCGCACACACACACGTTAGCCTCTGTCGCCGCCTGCAGGCCTGCTGCAGTACTGCGTCTCCTGAAGGCTCTCCAGGTACAGCTGGTGTTTCATTCAACATCAAACATTAACAACCCAAACAGAACATTACCATTTTATACATGTAATATTTTATATAACACATGATGTACATATTATATATACACATATACATATATATATATATATGTGTATAAAATATTACATGTATAAAATGGTAATGTTCTATATATATATATATATATATATATATATATATATATATATATATATATATATATATATATATATATATATATATATATATATATATATATACACTAAAGATATGAATAGGATTCATTTATAAACTCATCACCAAACCCACCAGACTCCATGTAAATAATCACTACTTTTAGCGTGTATAAAGCAGATATGCTGCTCTATACACGCTAAAAGTAGTGATTATTTACATGGAGTCTGGTGGAGATATGCTGCTCTACACACGCTTAAAGTAGTGATTATTTACATGGAGTCTGGTGGAGATATGCTGCTCTATACACACTAAAAGTAGTGATTATTAACATGGAGTCTGGTGGAGATATGCTGCTCTACACACGCTAAAAGTAGTGATTATTTACATGGAGTCTGGTGGAGATATGCTGCTCTATACACACTAAAAGTAGTGATTATTTACATGGAGTCTGGTGGAGATATGCTGCTCTATACACACTAAAAGTAGTGATTATTTACATGGAGTCTGGTGGAGATATGCTGCTCTATACACGCTAAAAGTAGTGATTATTTACATGGAGTCTGGTGGAGATATGCTGCTCTACACACGCTTAAAGTAGTGATTATTTACATGGAGTCTGGTGGAGATATGCTGCTCTATACACACTAAAAGTAGTGATTATTAACATGGAGTCTGGTGGAGATATGCTGCTCTACACACGCTAAAAGTAGTGATTATTTACATGGAGTCTGGTGGAGATATGCTGCTCTATACACACTAAAAGTAGTGATTATTTACATGGAGTCTGGTGGAGATATGCTGCTCTATACACGCTAAAAGTAGTGATTATTTACATGGAGTCTGGTGGAGATATGCTGCTCTATACACACTAAAAGTAGTGATTATTTACATGGAGTCTGGTGGAGATATGCTGCTCTATACACACTAAAAGTAGTGATTATTTACATGGAGTCTGGTGGAGATATGCTGCTCTATACACACTAAAAGTAGTGATTATTTACATGGAGTCTGGTGGGTTTGGTGATGGTGATTTCTGTTTCATGTTAAACTAAAAGGATCTTACTCTTTAACTAAAAGGTCTATCTCTGTAGGGATCCATCCCATAATGTTGTCAGAATAATAATCTGAGTCTGTAGGGTTAAAGGTTGAAGCAGCAGGAAACAGAGTGACATCATATTTTAAGATTTATTATTACATATATCAACACATTTACAAACTGAATGAAGCCGGTTTCGACTGAACCACTTCCAGCAGAGACGGGGGGTTAAGGTCTGGACTGAGCCAGAGTCTGCAGAGCGCCGACCACCTGATCAGCTGACATGTTCTCCACGGAGACGCTGCTCTCTTTCCCGAAATCTGAACACAAAGACTCGTATTACTAATTATCAAGATATTAATGCACATATATGGTTGATGATGGTTGTTACCATGGTAACAGCAGACTCACCGTACCGGGCCCAGACCCGGGCCTGGACTCCAGAACATTCTCGGATCAGGATTGGGAAATCTGGGTTGGACTTCTTCAGAGTCACATAGTGCTGCTCCACAAAGTCTCTGCAACACACACACACACACACAATATCACGTCTGCTCAAAGAAAACATGACTCCTGATTTTTTTTTTTTTTTTTTTTAAAGCATTTGAAAACTGCATAAACCACCAAGCCCACCAGACTCCATGTTAATAATCACTAATTTTATCATCGTAGAACACACTTAATTCAAAGTGGACAGAAACTAAATGAAACTACCAAAATCTGTTTTGGTTCCAACAATCACCACTCTGGTCTGGTTGGAATAAACTCTTAATTCACCCATTTACATGTGGAGATATGCTGCTCTATACACGCTAAAAGTAGTGATTATTTACATGGAGTCTGGTGGAGATATGCTGCTCTATACACGCTAAAAGTAGTGATTATTTACATGGAGTCTGGTGGAGATATGCTGCTCTATACACACTAAAAGTAGTGATTATTTACATGGAGTCTGGTGGAGATATGCTGCTCTATACACACTAAAAGTAGTGATTATTTACATGGAGTCTGGTGGAGATATGCTGCTCTATACACACTAAAAGTAGTGATTATTTACATGGAGTCTGGTGGAGATATGCTGCTCTATACACACTAAAAGTAGTGATTATTTACATGGAGTCTGGTGGAGATATGCTGCTCTATACACGCTAAAAGTAGTGATTATTTACATGGAGTCTGGTGGAGATATGCTGCTCTATACACACTAAAAGTAGTGATTATTTACATGGAGTCTGGTGGAGATATGCTGCTCTATACACACTAAAAGTAGTGATTATTTACATGGAGTCTGGTGGAGATATGCTGCTCTATACACACTAAAAGTAGTGATTATTTACATGGAGTCTGGTCCCGGTTTAAAAAAAAAAACGATACCCTTCAAACTGCTCTCACGCTAACTGTTAGCATCTAGCTGCTCCCAGGTCATTGTGCCGTTAGCCGCTACCTGCCCGATGCTAACAGCTAACAGCTAACCGAACCCAGATGTCCCGCCTTTCACAGCCCGGGTCGGAGGTCTTACCTGGCCCCCTTGCTGGCTGCGGAGGTCTGGCAGAGGTGGACGCGGATCTCTCGGAGGTTTTTACCCAAACTGGAGCCGAGACTCCTCACTGCTGCGACGGCCGCCATCTTTTAGCTTTCCGCTGTGTGACAAGGACGCGCGGAGGGATATTTTGCCCGGAGCGCCTACTGCCAGGCGCTTCTGAAAATGAAATTGTCCCTGAGTCTGTCCTCACAGGCACCAGCCTCCTCCTACCCGCTCTGGGATCTCATTAGATTACATTAGATATTAGATTATACTTTATTCATCCCGTAACGGGGTAATTCCTTGTTCCAGCAGCAGTTTCTACAATAAAAACAACAACAATGTGCAAAAAGTACTGAATAAAGTGGCATTATATTATTATATTATATTATAAGATATTGTAAAGTAAAGTGAGGCGGCCGCAGGACAATAATATCACAATGTGAGTGATAAGTGATGTGAAATTAAACAGAATAATATGTAATTAATGATATAGCAGGATTAGTCACCATAGTAACGATGATATTGAGTCATTGAAAAAAGTGACAAAAATGTTGAAAGAAAAGTCAGAAAAAGCTTCAACAACATGAGCGAAAAACAAAGAAATATGAAAAGGTGCCGAAAAAACCCAAACGTTGAACTAAGCTCTGAAAATATCAACGTTAAAAATATCAAAAACCTTTGGGAAATACATGAAAAACATCAAGAAAAAACACAAAAATATCAAAAGATGAGAAAAAAGGAGAATTTCTTTAGAAAAGTTAATAATAATATTAATAATAATAATAATAGTAATAATAATATTAATAATAATAATAATATTAATAATAATAATAATAATAATAATAGTAATAATAATATTAATAGTAATAATAATATTAATAATATTAATAATAATAATAATAATAATAATAATAATATTAATAATAATAATAATAATAATAATAATATTATAATAATAATAATATTAATAATAATAATAATAGTAATAATAATATTAATAATAATAATAATAATAATAATAATAATAATAATAATAATAATAATAATAATAATAATAATAGTAATAATAATATTAATCCATCCATCCATCCATCTTCATCCTCTTATCCGGTATCGGGTCTCGGGGGCAGCAGCTCCAGCAGGGGACCCCAAACTTCCCTTTCCCGAGCCACATCAACCAGCTCCGACTGGGGGATCCCGAGGCGTTCCCCAGGCCAGGTTGGAGATATAATCTCTCCAGCTAGTCCTGGGTCTTCCCCGAGGCCTCCTCCCAGCTGGACGTGCCTGGAACACCTCCCTAGTGAGCCCCCCAGGAGGCATCCTCACCAGATGCCCGAACCACCTCAACTGGCTCCTTTCGACGTGAAGGAGCAGCGGCTCTACTCCGAGCTCCTCTCGGATGACTGAGCTTCTCACCCGATCTCTAAGGGAGACGCCAGCCACCCTCCTGAGGAAACCCATTTCGGCCGCTTGTACCCTGGACCTCGTTCTTTCGGTCATGACCCGGCCTTCATGACCATAGGTGAGGGTAGGAACGAAAATTGCCCGGTAGATCGAGAGCTTTGCCTTCTGGCTCAGCTCTCTTTTCGTCACAACGGTGCGATAAACTGAATGTAGTACCGCACCAGCTGCTCCGATTCTCCGACCAATCTCACGCTCCATGGTCCCCTCACTCGCGAACAAGACCCCAAGGTACTTAAACTCCTTCACTTGGGGTAAGGACTCACTCCCTACCCGAAGAAAGCACTCCATCGGTTTCCTGCTGAGAACCATGGCCTCAGATTTAGAGGTGCTGATCCTCATCCCAGCCACTTCACACTCGGCTGCGAACCGATCCAGTGAGTGCTGAAGGTCACAGGCCGATGACGCCATCAAGACCACATCATCTGCAAAAAGCAGCGATGAGATCCCGAGCCCACCGAACTGCAACCCCGCCCCGACTACGCCTCGATATCCTGTCCATAAATATTACAAACAGGATTGGTGACAAAGCCCAGCCCTGGCGGAGGCCAACCCTCACCTGGAACGAGTCCGACTTACTGCCGAGAACCCGGACACAGCTCTCGCTTTGGTCATACAGAGATTGGATGGCCTTGAGAAGGCATCCCCTCACCCCATACTCCCGCAGCACCTCCCACAGTTTCTCCCGGGGGACCCGGTCATACGCCTTCTCCAGATCCACAAAACACATGTAGACTGGTTGGGCATACTCCCAGGCCCCCTCCAAGATCCTTGCGAGAGTGAAGATCTGATCCGTTGTTCCACGGCCAGGACGGAATCCACATTGTTCCTCTTCAATCCGAGGTTCGACTATCGGCCGAACCCTCCTTTCCAGCACCTTGGAGTAGACTTTACCAGGGAGGCTGAGAAGTGTGATACCCCTGTAATTGGCACACACCCTCTGGTCCCCCTTTTTGAATAGGGGAACCACCACCCTGGTCTGCCACTCCTTAGGCACCGTTCCAGACTTCCACGCAATGTTAAAGAGGCGTGTCAACCAAGACATCCCCTCCACACCCAGAGCTTTCAGCATTTCTGGACGGATCTCATCAATCCCTGGGGCTTTGCCGCTGTGGAGTTGTTTGACTACCTCAGCGACTTCCACCAGGGAAATTGACGACAATCCCCCATCATCCTCCAGCTCTGCCTCTACCACAGAGGGCGTGTTAGCTGGATTTAGGAGTTCCTCAAAGTGCTCCTTCCACCGCTCTATTACCTCCCCAGTTGAGGTCAACAACGTCCCATCCTTACTGTATACAGCTTGGATGATTCCTCGCTTCCCCCTCCTAAGGTGGCGAACGGTTTTCCAGAAGCACCTTGGTGCCGACCGAAAGTCCTTCTCCATGTCTTCTCCGAACTTCTCCCACACCCGCTGCTTTGCCTCTGTCACGGCAGAGGCTGCAGCCCTTCGGGCCCGTCGGTACCCTGCAACTGCCTCCGGAGTCCTCCGGGATAACATATCCCGGAAAGACTCCTTAATAATAATATTAATAATAATAATAATAATAGTAATAATAATATTAATAATAATAATAATAATAATAATAATAATAATAATAAAGACGCTGAGTTTAGGAGGATTTCATTTATTTTTCTGAGTTTCAGAATTAACGAAATTTTTGTCTTATAGGAACTAACGAGATCCTCAACATCAGGCGGTAACAGGAGGCAGTTACCATGGTAACCACATATCTCATCATCCTGGTAACAAGAGGGAGTTACCATGGTAACAAGAGTGGGGAACACCAGAGCAGGGGGAATGAGAGAGTAGAGGGAATGAGAGAGCAGGGGGAATGAGAGAGTAGAGGGAATGAGAGAGCAGGGGGAATGAGAGAGTAGAGGGAATGAGATGGAGCAGGGGGAATGAGAGAGTAGAGGGAATGAGATAGAGCAGGGGGAATGAGAGAGTAGAGGGAATGAGAGAGCAGGGGGAATGAGAGAGTAGAACAGTATCACATAAAGCTGAACTTGACATGTCAGATTAGTGTTTTTATTCTGGTGAAGCGGAGACACGGCGGCCTGGTGACCGCGCGGCCCTGAAGGCATCACGTCAGATACAAGAAGCATAATGGTGTGTCCTCGTTAAGAGCTCGTTAAGAGCTCGTTAGCAGGAAGCGAGCAGGCTGCACATGCGTCATAACGACCTAATCAAAGAGCAGAGTGCACGTTCACGTGCGTGCGGCGGGCGTCCCGCCCTCTCGCCGCCGCTTCTCGTTCAGAAGCTGCTGGATGCGCTTGTTTTGTGTCCGCTCGCGGGGCGGGGGGGTGCGCCGCGGCACAAAGAAGTTCTGCTGGCCCCGCCCCCCCATGCCGCTGTCCAATCCCATGATCCTGTACGGGACCTCGTCAACAGAGTTGTTCTCCCGCCCCCCCGGCGGCGGGATCGGGGAAGACGTGGCGTTAAGGGTTACTACGGGAACAGGGTGCATTGTGGGAGCTGTAGTTTTCCTCTTGAATAAATGCGGCGGAGCAGTTTTTCTTGTGCGTTTTGTAGTTGTAGAAAGAGTCGTGGGGGGGGACTCTGGGATGGCAGTTGTTACCGCGGTTACTATGGAAACAGGATGCATTATGGGAGCTGTAGTATTCCCATGCGGCATTGTTGGAGTTTTCCCTTTGAATAAATGCGGCGCAGCAGTTTTTCTGGTGCGTTTTGTAGTCGTGGGGGGGGACTCTGTGAAGGCAGACATCCTGGGACTCTGATCCTCAGCAGTTACCATGGGAACTGTAGCAGAATGCATTGTGGGAATGGGAGTTTTCCTCATGAATAAATGTGGTGAAGCAGTTTTACTGTGTCTTGTAGTACTAGAAGTAGTACTGATGGGAGGAGAGTCAGAGGAAAACTCGCCGTAATCCTCGTACTCCACGTACACAAAATCGGTGCTGCGCCGGCTGGTGGGGGGCGGAGTCATGGTGACGCTGGGGGGCTGGGCTACAGTCACACTTGGCGGCTGAGCTACAGTCACACTGGGAGGCGGAGCTACAGTGATGCTGGGAGGCGGAGCTACAGTGATGCTGGGAGGCGGAGCTACAGTGATGCTGGGAGGCGGAGATGCAGTGATGCTGGGGGGCAGCGTGCTGACAATGATGGCGGATGCTGAAGTCATCGTCTCCATGGTTACATTCCAGGAACTACGAGACAAAACGTGACACATCAGATCAGGACAACTCTCTGCGGAGATTAATTAATTAATTAGTTATTAAGCACCAACAAGGTTGAAAATCATAGATTATTTACATGGAGTCTGGTGGATATATGTTGTATGTAAATAATACAGCATATCTCCACCAGACTCCATGTAAATAATCACTACTTTTAGCGTGTATAGAGCAGCATATCTCCACCAGACTCCATGTAAATAATCACTACTTTTAGTGTGTATAGAGCAGCATATCTCCACCAGACTCCATGTAAATAATCACTACTTTTAGTGTGTATAGAGCAGCATATCTCCACCAGACTCCATGTAAATAATCACTACTTTTAGTGTGTATAGAGCAGCATATCTCCACCAGACTCCATGTAAATAATCACTACTTTTAGTGTGTATAGAGCAGCATATCTCCACCAGACTCCATGTAAATAATCACTACTTTTAGCGTGTATAGAGCAGCATATCTCCACCAGACTCCATGTAAATAATCACTACTTTTAGTGTGTATAGAGCAGCATATCTCCACCAGACTCCATGTAAATAATCACTACTTTTAGTGTGTATAGAGCAGCAAATCTCCACCAGACTCCATGTAAATAATCACTACTTTTAGCGTGTATAGAGCAGCATATCTCCACATGTAAATGGGTGAATTAAGAGTTTATTCCAACCAGACCAGAGTGGTGATTGGTGGAACAGTGGAAAGATGAACCAAGACGGCTTTTGGTAGTTTTATTTAGTTTCTGTCCACTTTGAATGAAGTGTGTTTTACGATGATAAAAGTAGTGATTATTTACATGGAGTCTGGTGGGTTTGGTGATGGTGATTTCGTGGAGACATGTAATGTAAAAGCTGTCTGACCTGCTGTTGGCGCTCAGCGGGATGGAGCTGCTGAAGTTGCCATGGCTACAGGATTTGCAGCACATCTGGCGGTACCCGGCGATGGAGCAGTACCGAGTCAACACCTCCATCCGGCAAAATACAGAGCGATCACCTCGGCAACGTGTCCCTAGAGACACAGCGGAAGCATCAGAGCAAATCACGAAGCAGAAAAAAGTTGGAATATTCTGAGAGAAGAAGAAGAAATGTTACTAGAGGATGTCTGGGGGGGGGCGAGGTCAGAGGTCGAACGGGACAACCACTGGATGATGGAGTTCCTCGGCTCGCCTGCAGACACACACACACACACACACACACACACACACACACACACACACACACACACACACACACACACACACACACACACACACAGTTATACACTACACACACACACACACTGATACAAACAGATACACATACTCACCACTACACACAGGTACACACATTTACACAGAATGTACACACAAACTACACACACTCTCAGATACACACATACGCACCGCTGCAGGGAGGGGGCTGGCAGGCGCGGGTTGTGATTGGTCGAGGGTCGCTGCAGTTTTGTGCTGAACCTTCGGGACTCAAACATGCGACCTGGCGCTCCTGAGTCCCGTTTCCACAGGACGCCGAGCACTGAAACAGAAAGACGGTGAGAGTCAGCGAGCATCCTGAGGGGCGTCAGGGGCGTTAGAGGGGACGGCGCCACGGCGTCGTACCGGCGTCCAGGGTCCGGCGCGCCAGGCCGCGGGGCAGGGGAAACGGTTGCAGGTTCGTTTCCCTTCCGGTCGCTCGCCTCCGCACAGCTTGCTGTTCACAGAGCGGGTCTGCTGTTCCGTGCTGGACTGTCCCCTGCTGGACTGTCCCGTGGTGGACTGTCCCGTGGTGGACTGTCCCGTGGTGGACTGTCCCGTGGTGGACTGTCCCGTGCCGGACTGTCCCGTGCTGGACTGTCCCGTGCTGGATTGTCCCGTGCCGGACTGTCCCGTGCTGGATTGTCCCGTGCCGGACTGTCCGGCGCCGGACGCCTGCTGGCAGCTGACCCAGCGGCGCTGCCACCCCGTCTGACCACAGGAGGCGCTGCAGTCGTCCCATTGGCCGCTCACCCAGCTGACGGAGAACAGCAACAACAAGACAGCCTGTTACGTCCTGTCCTCATATATATATATATATATATATATATATATATATATATATATATATATATGATATATAGATAGTATTATCTACTCTCTATATGGATCATATTCTCTACATGGGTCAGCGGCGTTACCGTGGCGAGCTGCAGGCGTCCGTGTTGCAGCTGCGGCTGATGGCTCTCGGCTTGTTGACGTTGGAGCAGAACGTCCTGGGAACCATCTTCCCGTCGGCCTTCCTCCTGCAGCCGAACCTCGTGTACTGTTTCCCTGGCAACCAGACAGCACAGTCAGACAGCTACACAAGGCTAACAACCACCATTGCATCAGGCTAACAAGGCTAACAAGGCTAACAAGGCTAACAAAGCTAACAAAGCTAACAAGGCTAACAAGGCTAACAAGGCTAACAACCTGCTGTCCAGCTGGTAGAATAACTGAGGAATCAAGCCGCCGTCTCGTGGGCCTCGGCCGTGTGGAAAGCAACACACTTAAAATGAAGTAACATCTTTGTCATTAACCTTCATTAACATGTCATCCAATCCCATTCAGACCTGTCTGAAGGACCTGGATTCGAACCCAGAACCTTCTTGCTGTGAGACCACTATGTTGTCCAATGAAACCTCATTCAGACCTATCTGAAGGACCTGGATTCGAACCCAGAACCTTCTTGCTGTGAGACCACTATGTTGTCCAATGAAACCCCATTCAGACCTATCTGAAGGACCTGGATTCGAACCCAGAACCTTCTTGCTGTGAGACCACTATGTTGTCCAATGAAACCCCATTCAGACCTATCTGAAGGACCTGGATTCAAACCCAGAACCTTCTTGCTGTGAGACCACTATGTTGTCCAATGAAACCCCATTCAGACCTACAGTGGTGTGAAAAAGTGTTTGCCCCCTTCCTCATTTCTTACTTTACTTGTGTTGTCCTTGACTATTGTTTAAATTGGTTTGATGTTCCGAAACACTTAAGTGTGACAAACATGCAAAGGAACAGGAAATGAGGAAGGGGGCAAACACTTTTTCACACCACTGTATCTGAAGGACCTGGATTCAAACCCAGAACCTTCTTGCTGTGAGACCACTATGTTGTCCAATGAAACCCCATTCAGACCTATCTGAAGGACCTGGATTCGAACCCAGAACCCATGTGGCCTCACACTCTCTCACTCAGCTCCTGAGACCTTGACCCTCGTGTTGTCTTCCCTGAGACCAACTTTTAGTTTTTCTGGGTCAGAAACGTTTCCCAAAGTTCTTTGTCGAGTTTTTTGGGACATTTTTCTCCGACATTTGTTGTTGTTTTGAAGTTTTTTTAAGTTTTTGAAGCTTTCTCCGACATTTATTGTCACTTTTTTGACGTTGTCTCACTTTCCCCAAAGTTCTTTCATTTTAAAATGTCTTTTTCAATTCTTTTATTTTTTTGGACATTTTTGTCACTTTTTCAGTTTTCTTAATTCTTTTTTTGCTTCAAATGCTGTAAAATGAAATAAAACATCACATTCCTCGTGAAGAGCGTCGTAGGGAACCATCCACGTTATTATCTTTTACAATGAGGTTGAAGGAAACCCAAATTTCTGATTTAGACATGTTTTGAACTGGGTCAGATGACCCCGAGGACTCAGGAGGTCTGTTTTCAGAGGCCTCCCCTCCCCTCCCCTCCCCGACATAACGACTTGATTCATCACACCGGCGACTCCGTGAGAATTTGGAGCCATCTTTCACGGTAAGCTTGCTGTTGCCATGGTTACCCAGCAGCGTACCTCCTCCGCAGGGCTTGGAGCAGACCGACCACTTCTTTAGCGCCCACTCGTAGAAGACGGCGTCCTCCTGCAGCAGGTTGGACTCCAGCGACGACCGCAGACTGTCCTGGATCACGTACTTATAGGACACCGTCACCTTGGAGTCGCCATGGGAACGGACCTGCCGGAGACAGACACGAGTCGGACGGTCCACCTGATTACGACTCTAATGAACCAGATTAATATTCATGTGAATGCTGCCTATGAAAGAACCCATTTGAAAGAATTGTAATATGCAAATGAGCTATACGCTTTATTGTAAGCCTAATTGGGCGTAGTTGATTAGTGTACAGCTCATTTGCATATTCAAATTAATGTTCAAGGGAACTTGTAATACAAAGATTTCTAAAAAAAATCCGTTCCTGTGTCACTGACCATGAGCAGGACCCCGTACTGCAGCGGCCCGCTGGTCTGGATAGACTCCGCCTCCTCGCTGTTGCTGTACTCCCACGCCACGCCTTTCTCGATCACCACACGGGATTCTGGGAGCTCGGCTTCATCGTTGAGGAAGACGTGACCCGTCTCCAGGTTGGTCATCGCTGCAGCACCAAAAACAGAGACAGTCAGTCTTGGTCCTGATTGGAGCAGCAGAAGTACTTCCTATTGGTCCCAGGTTACCCAGGTTACCCAGGATGTGAGGCGTTTCTCTGAACTCTTGGACCAGAAGGTGTCGCGCTCCTTTGGGGATCTCCAGGATCTTAAGGTAACCTAGGCAACAACAATTATGAAACAATCAGAAGCACTCATTGGAAACTGCACCACCCGTCCCCATCACTGACTACATGCCTGCAGCGTCTGAAATGGATCTATGAAGTACCTGAGATACCTTCTCTAGACCTATGGATCTATGAAGTACCTGAGATACCTTCTCTAGACCTATGGATCTATGAAGTACCTGAGATACCTTCTCTAGACCTATGGATCTATGAAGTACCTGAGATACCTTCTCTAGACCTATGGATCTATGAAGTACCTGAGATACCTTCTCTAGAATAATGGATCTATGAAGTACCTGAGATACCTTCTCTAGACCTATGGATCTATGAAGTACCTGAGATACCTTCTCTAGACCTATGGATCTATGAAGTACCTGAGATACCTTCTCTAGACCTATGGATCTATGAAGTACCTGAGATACCTTCTCTAGAATAATGGATCTATGAAGTACCTGAGATACCTTCTCTAGACCTATGGATCTATGAAGTACCTGAGATACCTTCTCTAGACCTATGGATCTGTGAAGTACCTGA
>JABXJD010000340.1:322500-332500 GCA_013375575.1 Percina caprodes
CCCCCAATGTTAGAGGGACATGTCACTCTCACGCCCCCCCCCAATGTTAGAGGGACATGTCACTCTTACGCCCCCCCCAATGTTAGAGGGACATGTCACTCTCACGCCCCCAATGTTAGAGGGACATGTCACTCTCACGCCCCCAATGTTAGAGGACATGTCACTCTTACGCCCCAATGTTAGAGGGACATGTCACTCTCCGCCCCAATGTTAGAGGGACATGTCACTCTTACGCCCCCAATGTTAGAGGGACATGTCACTCTCACCCCCAATGTTAGAGGGACATGTCACTCTCACGCCCCCAATGTTAGAGGGACATGTCACTCTCACGCCCCCAATGTTAGAGGGACATGTCACTCTCACGCCCCCAATGTTAGAGGGACATGTCACTCTTACGCCCCCCCCAATGTTAGAGGGACATGTCACTCTCACACACAACATGTTAAGGGTGTATGTCACTCTCACCCACCCCACATGAAGGTGCGCAGTCTGTTGGGGGGGAACTGAGGCCCTGTATGCTGGGGCCGGTGGGGGGTGGGTGGGGGGTGTGAGGGGGGGTGGACTAAACTACTATACAACATTAAAGTCTAGAAAACAATCAGAAAGAAATGACTCATCACGTTGAAATGTGATGAGTCATTTCTTCCTGTGTGATGTCATCAGTTAACACCCTGAACAGCTGTTCATCAGCTGATCGCTAACAAACTGCTGCGGTTTACAGACAGACAGACAGGCAGACAGACAGGCAGAGAAAGACAGGCAGACAGACAGGCAGAGAAAGACAGACAGACAGGCAGACAGACAGACAGGCAGAGAAAGACAGACAGACAGGCAGACAAACAGGCAGGCAGACAGACAGGCAGACAGACAGACAGGCAGACAGGCAGGCAGACAGACAGACAGACATGCAGGCAGGCAGACAGACAGACAGACAGACAGACAGGCAGGCAGGCAGGCAGGCAGACAGACAGGAAGACAGGCAGACAGGCAGACAGACAGACAGGCCGGCAGACAAACAGACAGAGAGACAGAGAGACAGAGAAACAGAGAGACACGCAGACAGACAGACAGACAGACAGACAGGCAGACAGGCAGACAGGCAGACAGGTACGTACTGCAGTACAGAGGCTGTATCCTGGTCCGAAGTCGAAGCGACACTGTTGGTCCATGGAGTACTGAAACCCCGGCAACGGGGGCGGAGCCGGCCAATCGTGGTGGAACGGGTCGTCACGGAGACAGTCGTATTTACTGAAGAGACAGGAAGGTTTGGAGGTGTACTTAGTAGTCAGGCTTGTCATGTAGCTTAGCATGTAGTTCAGCATGTAGCTTAGCATATAGCTTAGCTTGTAGTTTAGCGTGTAGTTTAGTGTATAGTTCAGCGTGTAGTTTAGCATGTAGCTTAGCGTGTAGTTTAATGTGTAGTTTAGCATGTAGCTTAGCCTGTAGTTTAGCGTGCAGTTTAGCATGTAGCTTAGCGTGTAGTTTAACATCTAGTTTAGCATGTAGCTTAGCATTTAGTTTAGTGTGTAGCTTAGCGTGTAGTTTAGCATATAGTTCAGCATGTAGCTTAGCATGTAGTTCAGCATGTAGCTTAGCATGTAGCTTGGCGTGTAGTTTAGTGTGTAGTTTAGTGTATAGTTCAGCATATAGTTTAGCATGTAGCTTAGCCTGTAGTTCAGCGTGTAGTTTAGCATGTAGCTTAGCGTATAGTTTAACGTGTAGTTTAGCATGTAGCTTAGCATGTAGTTTAGTGTGTAGCTTAGCGTGTAGTTTAGCGTATAGTTCAGCATGTAGTTTAGCATGTAGCTTAGCGTGTAGTTTAACGTGTAGCTAAGCATGTAGCTTAGCGTGTAGTTTAGCGTGTAGCTTAGCTTGAAGTCTAGCATGTAGGTTAGCCTGTAGCTTATCATGTAGCTTAGTGTGTAATCTACCCTGTAGCTTATCATGAAGCTTAGCATGTAGCTTATCATGTAGCTTAGCGTGTAGGTTATCATGTAGCTTATCATGTAGCTTAGCATGTAGTTTATCATGTATCTTAGCATGTAGCTTATCATGTAGCTTATCATGTAGCTTAGTGTGTAGTCTACCCTGTAGCTTATCATGAAGCTTAGCATGTAGCTTATCATGTAGCTTAGCATGTAGGTTATCATGTAGCTTATCATGTAGCTTAGCGTGTAGTTTATCATGTATCTTAGCATGTAGCTTAGCGTGTGAGCCTCACTGCAGGTACTTGTGCAGCTCGGTCCAGCTGCAGCGGGACCAGTGGTATCGGTGGAAGGTTGCCTGCACCCTCGGAGACATGATGCTGCCCAACGGCACGTCGTCCTCACAGTCGTTAGCCTCGCCGTCATGCTCCATCCCCAACCTGAGAGACAGACAGGCAGACAGACAGAGAGACAGACAGGCAGACAGACAGACAGACAGACAGACAGAGAGACAGACAGGCAGACAGAGACAGAAAGACGGACAGAGACACAGACCGGCAGACAGACAGAGAGGCAGAGAGACAGAGAGACAGAGAGACAGACAGGCAGACAGAGAGACAGAGAGACAGAGAGACAGAGAGACAGACAGGCAGACAGAGAGACAGACAAACAGAGACACAGACAGGCAGATAGACAGACAGGTTTTCTTTACGTCAGCAGCTGGGAGTCTTAGAGTATTTTGATGTAGTATTCAGTATTTTGTCTCAGTGTCTCACACGTGTCCCGTCTCATGAGCCGCTACGAAGGCCGAGGAAAACCCGTCCTCGAAGACGAGGACACAGCTCCGATGCAAGTGACACATTCCTGTCACTGGAGCATACCCTGCAGAGAGAGAGACAGGTCCGGGGTCAGGGGTCATGGGTCAGGGGTCCAGGCCTGGCCCGGGGTACATGCTAGATCACACCCGCTGCCCGTGTCAACACACCCTCCCAGATGCTAACGAGATGCTAACGAGAGACTTCATTTTCTCAGTAGTACCCTGCATGCCGGAGGGCCCGACCTCCTGCCTGGTCAGGTAGATGGTATTAGTAGGAGTATTTGTAGTATTAAAGGTAGTATTCTCAGTAGTACCCTGCATGCCGGAGGGCCCAAACTCCTGCCTGGTCAGGTAGATGGTGTGGTCGTGCTGGTCTCTCTGCTGCAGGTACGACCATCCACACACATTCTCCAGACTCTTCTGGGGGTTGCCCACGGCGATCAGCTCCTGGGACTGATGGACGGACACATTACCCAACATGCAAGGCAAGATTTTGATGACATCTGCTGAATAAATAATGACTTGATTAAGTTTTAAATGGACGGACGAGGAGACGAGAGACTTTCTGGATTTAATTTATCAGGAACTCGTGAAGGAAATGGCCGACAAAGGTTAGGACAAGCCGTGGGACGTCCTGCGGAGACAATGGAAGATGCTCAGACAGAGAGACATGTCTAAAAAAAGAGTCTTGTGTGATCATGTGATGGTAGACGTCTGTTATGTGATCCAGTGTAAATGAATGGAAACACCTTAAATGTCTCCAACCAATCAGATGTCCCAGTCTGTCCCTAGAACAGCGTGTGATGTCATCACCACGGGTTCTTATTGGCTGTAAAGCCGTTGGATGGAAACACACTTTCACCAGATTTATTCTCAGGAGGTTTTACCAACTTCAGATCATTACATGGACACGTGGACGGAGACGTAGCTAGTCTCTCTATGCCAATCTAACTCCAGTGGAGGGTGTTCGCACCTTTAACGACAATATTGCTGCAGAGAGATAGATAGAAACACTGACAGCCAATCAGAACCCATCTGAGACAGGTAGCGCTACGGGGCCCCGATTCTTCACGTAAGTGTGACTCACTATGGCAATAACCGCCGTCTGATAGGATGTATCAACCCATGACCTCTGGGTGGACGCCAGGGTCAGAGGTCAGTACCTTTGATGGAGACAACATGATGATTTTGACCAGGACGACGTTGATGTTGGCGCCCAGAGAATAATGCTGGTAGATCTCGTTTACCTGGAACAGAGAAGACATTAAACAGAGAGAGACCAACCAATCAGGTCTGTCAGTAGAGAGAGACCAACCAATCAGGTCTGTCAGTAGAGAGAGACCAACCAATCAGGTCTGTCAGTAGAGAGAAACTAACCAATCAGGTCTGTCAAATGTTGAAAAAAATCAACAAAAACATATTTTTAAACGCTGAAACAGTGCCCAAAAAATTGAGAAAAGTGTAGAAAAAGAACAAAATGTTGAACTTTGAACCCTAACACCCAGAGCTGCAGGTCTAAGGGACAGTGAGGATTAGAGGACCCAGACTCACGATGTTCATGAGCGTCAGGAGGTATTTCTGAATGTGGTCTCGGCCGTGGAAAAGAAGAACAGAGTAGTCCACCGCTAGCAAAACCTGGTGGAGGAAAAGAGACGTTAATGAGTTCATAACGAGTTCAGTATCGTCTCCAGTCAACATTCAAATCATTAACCTCAAGGTTTAAGAGTTCAGCCTCTTCCACGGAGCGCCGCCGGCGAACTGGTCTGGATCTGGAAACCTTCTGGGTCAGGTTCAGAGACCCTAGCAGAGGACCTGGAAACACACAACAGACTCTGGGTCAGGTTCAGAGACCCTACCAAAGGACCTGTAGACAAAAACAACTAACTCATGTTCAAGTTCAGAGACCCTACCAGAGGACCTGAAGACAAACCACAGACTCTGGGTCAGGTTTGGAGACCCTACCAGAGGACCTGGAGACTAACAACAGACTTATGGACAAGTTAAGAGACCCTACCAGAGGACCTGGAGACAAACAACAGACTCTGGGTCAGGTTTGGAGACCCTACCAGAGGACCTGGAGACTAACAACAGACTCATGGTCAAGTTAAGAGACCCTACCAGAGGACCTGGAGACAAACAACAGTCTCATGTTCAAATTCAGATACCCTACCAGAGGACCTGGAGACAAACAGCAGACTCTGGTTCAGGTTTGGAGACCCTACCAGAGGACCTGGAGACAAAAAACAGACTCTGGTTCAGGTTCAGAGACCCTACCAGAGGACCTGGAGAAAAACAGCAAGCTCTGGGTCAGCTTCAGAGACCCTACCAGAGGACCTGGAGACAAACAACAGTCTCATGTTCAAGTTCAGATACCCTACCAGAGGACCTGGAGACAAACAACAGACTCTGGTTCAGGTTCAGAGACCGTACCAGAGGACCTGGAGACAAACAACAGTCTCATGTTCAAGTTCAGATACCCTACCAGAGGACCTGGTGACAAACACAACAGACTCTGGGTCAGGTTCAAAGACCCTACCAGAGGACCTGGAGACAAACAATAGACTCATGTTATAGTTCATAGACCCTACCAGAGGACCTGGAGACAAACAGCAGACTCTGATTCAGGTTTAAAGACCCTACCAGAGGACCTGGAGACAAAAAACAGACTCTGGTTCAGGTTCAGAAACCCTACCAGAGGACTTGGAGACAAATAGCAAACTCTGGGTCAGCTTCAGAGACCCTACCAGTGGACCTGGAGACAAACAACAGACTCTGGTTCAGGTTCAGAGACCGTACCAGAGGACCTGGAGACAAACAACAGTCTCATGTTCAAGTTCAGATACCCTACCAGAGGACCTGGTGACAAACACAACAGACTCTGGGTCAGGTTCAAAGACCCTACCAGAGGACCTGGAGACAAACAATAGACTCATGTTATAGTTCATAGACCCTACCAGAGGACCTGGAGACAAACAGCAGACTCTGATTCAGGTTTAAAGACCCTACCAGAGGACCTGGAGACAAAAAACAGACTCTGGTTCAGGTTCAGAAACCCTACCAGAGGACTTGGAGACAAATAGCAAACTCTGGGTCAGCTTCAGAGACCCTACCAGAGGACCTGGAGACAAACAACAGACTCTGGTTCAGGTTCAGAGACCGTACCAGAGGACCTGGAGACAAACAACAGTCTCATGTTCAAGTTCAGATACCCTACCAGAGGAGCTGGTGACAAACACAACGGACTCTGGTCCAGATTCAGAGACCCTACCAGAGGACCTGGAGACAAATACAACAGACTCTGGGTCAGGTTCAAAGACCCTACCAGAGGACCTGGAGACAAAAAACAGACTCTGGTTCAGGTTCAGAAACCCTACCAGAGGACCTGGAGACAAACAGCAAACTCTGGGTCAGCTTCAGAGACCCTACCAGAGGACCTGGAGATACACAACATACTCTGGTTCAGGTTTAGAGACCGTACCAGAGGACATGGAGACAAACAACAGTCTCATGTTCAAGTTCAGAGACCCTACCAGAGGACCTGGAGACAAATACAAGAGACTCTGGGTCAGGTTCAAAGACCCTACCAGAGGACCCGGAGACGAACAATAGACTCATGTTATAGTTCATAGACCCTACCAGAGGACCTGGAGACAAACAGCAGACTCTGGTTCAGGTTCAGAAACTCTACCAGAGGACCTGGTGACAAACACAACGGACTCTGGTTCAGGTTCAGAGTGTGTGTGGGTGTGTGTGTGTGAGTTAGTGTGAGTGTGTGTGTGTGTGTGTTAGTGTGTGTGTGTGTGTGTGTGTGTGTGTGTGTGTGTGTGTGTGTGTGTGATTTTGTGTGTGTGTATGTGAGTTAGTGTGTGTGTGTGTGAGTCATTGTGTGTGTGAGTGTGTGTGTGTGTGAGTTTGTGTGTGAGTTAGTGTGTGTGTGAGTTAGTGTGTGTGTGTGTGTGTGTGTGAGAGTGTGTTAGTGTGTGTGTGTGTGTGTGTGTGAGTGTGTGTGTGTGAGTTTGTGTGTGAGTTAGTGTGTGTGTGTGTGTAAGTGTGAGTTAGTGTGTGTGTGTGAGTGTGAGTTAGTGTGTGTGTGTGTGTGAGTGTGTGTGTGTGAGTTTGTGTGTGTGTGTGTGTGAGTGTGAGTTAGTGTGTGTGTGTGTGTGTGTGTGTGTGAGTTTGTGTGTGAGTTAGTGTGTGTGTGTGTGTGAGTTAGTGTGTGTGTGTGTGTGTGTGTGTGTGTGTATCAGGATATTGTTATATCCCTGTTACATAACCATGTGTTTCCGAGTGGAGACTTCGTGAAAACATCTGCTGTGACTGCGATGACATCAGAGACTGATGTCACGCAGGGTTGATCTGAGGTGAAAGACAACTCTCCGCTCTGATTGGCTGATCTGAGGAGAAAGACAACTCTCTGCTCTGATTGGCTGATCTGAGGTGAAAGACAACTCTCCGCTCTGATTGGCCGACGCCGTTTGGAAGACAGAAAACAGATTCCAGCGGAGAAGACGACTGATCCACAAACCTCAAAAACCTCACTGCCACGTCGCAGCCACGCACGTGTGTGTCTGTGTGTGTGTATGTGTGTGTGCGTGAGTTTGTGTGTGTGTGTGAGTGTGTGGGTGTGTGTGTGTGTGTGTGTGAGAGTGTGTGTATCTGTGCATGCGTTATTGTGTGTCTGTGTGTGTCTGTGTGTGTGTGTCTGTGAGTGTGTGTGTGTGTGTCTGTGAGTGTGTGTTTGTGAGTGTGTGTCTGTGTGTGTGTGTTTGTGAGTGTGTGTGTGTGTCTGTGAGTGTGTGTGTATGTGAGTGTGTTTTCAGTTTGATTCTTTCCGTCTGCAGAGATTTAAAGACTCGCCTTGATTTGTTTCTAATGTTCTGACTGAAAGACACAGAAAACTACACACAAGACGCACAAAACTACACACATTTAATAATCCACATACCTGCTATCATAACATCTCATCATTCAGGGTGTTGAAGACACACACACAAAAACATAAATATATATACATATATACAGTATACTGTATACACATACATATATATATATATATATATATATATATATATATATATATATACACATACATATATATATATATATATATATACACATACACATATATATATATATATATATATATATATATATATATATATATGTATATATATATATATATATATATATATATATATATATATATATATATATATATATATATATATATATATATATATATATATATATATATATATATATATATATATATATATATACAGTATACTGTATACACAGGAGGGGTTAGCCAGGTGACTCACCTGGCAGGAAGTCAGCTGCTGTATGATTGGCTGAGTGTTTCTTAATGATGGCTGATGAGCGATAAACGATGTGTTGTCTTCCTCCTCCTCCTTCTTCTTCTTCTTGTTCTTCCTCTTCTTGTTCTTCTTTTTCTCTTCCTGTCCTCCGTCTGTCCAACGGCTCGATGAAGAACTCGTCCTGACCCGTCCGGATCATCCCGGCCTGCAGACACACAATGACTTCACTCAACTGTAATATCTACATCTCATGAGGACAACATGAGGGCAACATGAGGACAACATGGGGACAACATGGGGACAACATGAGGGCAACATGAGTACAACATGGGGGCAACATAGGGACAACATGAGTAAAACACGGGGGCAACATGAAGACAAAATGAAGACAACATGAGGGCAACATGAGGACAACATGAGGGCAACATGAGAGCAACATGAAGACAACATGAGAGCAACATGAGGACAACATGAAGACAACATGAGGACAACATGAAGACAACATGATGACAACATGAGGGCAACATGAGGACAACATGAGGACAACATGAAGACAACATGATGACAACATGAGGGCAACATGAGGACAACATGGGGGAAACATGGGGACAACATGAGGACAAGATGAGGGCAACATGAGGGCAACATGAGGACAACATGAGGGCAACATGAGGGCAACATGAGGACAACATGAGGACAAGATGAGGGCAACATGAAGACAACATGAGTAAAACATGGGGGCAACATGAGGACAACATGAAGACAACATGAGAGCAACATGAGGACAACATGAAGACAACATGAGGACAACATGAAGACAACATGATGACAACATGAGGGCAACATGAGGACAACATGGGGGCAACATGGGGACAACATGAGGGCAACATGAGGGCAACATGGGGGCAACATAGGGACAACATGAGTAAAACATGAGGGCAACATGAAGACAACATGAAGACAACATGAGAGCAACATGAGGACAACATGAAGACAACATGAGGACAACATGAAGACAACATGATGACAACATGAGGACAACATGAAGACAACATGAGGACAAGATGAGGGCAACATGAGGACGACATGAGGGCAACATGAAGACAACATGAAGATAACATGGGGGCAACATGGGGAGAACATGAGGGCAACATAAGTACAACATGGGGGCAACATAGGGACAACATGAGTAAAACATGGGGGCAACATGAAGACAACATGAAGACAACATGAGAGCAACATGAGGACAACATGAAGTCAACATGAGGACAACATGAAGACAACATGAAGACAACATGAAGACAACATGAAGACAACATGAGGGCGACATGAAGACAACCTGAGGGCAACATGAGGACAACATGAGGACAACATGAGGACAACATGAAGACAAAATGAAGACAACATGAGGGCAACATGAGGACAACATGAAGACAACATGAAGACAACATGAGGGCAACATGAGGACAAAATGAAGACAACATGAAGAGTCAACATGAGGGCAACATGAGGACAACATGAAGACAACATGGGGGTAACATGAAGACAACATGAAGACAACATGAAGACAACATGAGGACAACATGAAGACAACATGAAGACAACATGAGGGCAACATGAGGACAAAATGAAGACAACATGAAGAGTCAACATGAGGACAACATGAGGACAACATGAAGACAACATGAAGACAACATGAGGGCAACATGAGGACAAAATGAAGACAACATGAAGAGTCAACATGAGGGCAACATGAGGACAACATGAAGACAACATGAGAGCAACATGAGGACAACATGAAGTCAACATGAGGACAACATGAAGACAACATGATGACAACATGAGGACAACATGAGGGCAACATGAGGACAACATGAGGGCAACATGAGGGCAACATGAGGACAACATGAGGACAAGATGAGGGCAACATGAGGACGACA
>JABXJD010000340.1:340000-377500 GCA_013375575.1 Percina caprodes
ACAGATCACATGACCACACACACACACACACAGACACACACACACACACACACACACACACACACACACACACACACACACACACACACACACACACACACACACACACACACACACACACACACACACACACACACACACACACACACACACACACACACACACACACACACACACACACACACACACACACACTGGGCATGTGCGTACCGGTGTAGTCAAGAAACACTTCCAGGACTCGGCCTCACCTTGACTCATTGTTCTGGCTTCTAAACCCCGTAGTGCCACTGAGGAAGGATATCTGAGATGAAGAAGTAGTCCCACTGAGGAAGGATATCTGAGATGAAGAAGTAGTCCCACTGAGGAAGGATATCTGAGATGAAGAAGTAGTCCCACTGAGGAAGGATATCTGAGATGAAGAAGATATCTGAGATGAAAAAGTAGTCCCACTGAGGAAGGATATCTGAGATGTTTCAGAATACAGACGGACACACTGGAGATATCCCAGCATGCAACAGCAGCTCCACCTGCTGGAGGAAACTGTGACGTACAGTTATATATTATATGTTCAGATCCTTCCGCTGAGGGACAGTAGGGACGGGGCCGCTGAGGGACAGTAGGGACGGGGTCGCTGAGGGACAGTAGGGACGGGGTCGCTGGGGGACCGTAGGGACGGGGCCGCTGAGGGACAGTAGGGACAGGGTCGCTGGGCGACCGTAGGGACGGGGCCGCTGAGGGACAGTAGGGACGGGGCCGCTGAGGGACAGTAGGGACGGGGTCGCTGGGGGACAGTAGGGACGGGGTCGCTGAGGGACAGTAGGGACAGGGTCGCTGAGGGACAGTAGGGACGGGGCCGCTGAGGGACAGTAGGGACGGGGCCGCTGAGGGACAGTAGGGACAGGGTCGCTGGGGGACAGTAGGGACGGGGTTGCTGGGGGACAGTAGGGACGGGGTCGCTGGGGGACCGTAGGGACGGGGTTGCTGGGGGACAGTAGGGACGGGGTCGCTGGGGGACCGTAGGGACGGGGCCGCTGAGGGGACAATATAAAGGAGTCAGGCCTCGACCAACCGAGATCAGAAGAGGGACAGTAGGGACGGGGCCGCTGAGGGACAGTAGGGACGGGGTCGCTGAGGGACAGTAGGGACGGGGTTGCTGAGGGACAGTAGGGACGGGGCCGCTGAGGGACAGTAGGGACGGGGTTGCTGAGGGACAGTAGGGACGGGGCCGCTGAGGGACAGTAGGGACAGGGTCGCTGAGGGACAGTAGGGACGGGGTCGCTGATGGACAGTAGGGACGGGGTCGCTGAGGGACAGTAGGGACGGGGTCGCTGATGGACAGTAGGGACGGGGTCGCTGAGGGACAGTAGGGACGGGGTCGCTGAGGGGACGATATAAAGGAGTCAGCCCTCGACCAACCCCTATGAACATGAATGATGAAGCCCTAACCCTGGACCGTGTGACAGGATGAAGCCCTAACCGAACCCCTAACCCTGGACCATGTGACAGGATGAACCCCTAACCCTGGACCATGTGACAGGATGAACCCCTAACCCTGGACCATGTGAAAGAATGAACCCCTAACCCTGGACCATGTGACAGGATGAACCCCTAACCCTGGACCGTGTGACAGAATGAACCCCTAACCCTGGACCATGTGACAGGATGAACCCCTAACCCTGGACCATATGACAGGATGAACCCCTAACCGAACCCCTGACCCTGGACCATGTGACAGGATGAACCCCTAACCCTGGACCATGTGACAGGATGAAGCCCTAACTCTGGACCATATGACAGGATGAACCCCTAACCAAACCCCTAACCCTGGACCATGTGACAGGATGAACCCCTAACCCTGGACCATGTGACAGGATGAAGCCCTAACTCTGGACCATATGACAGGATGAACCCCTAACCAAACCCCTAACCCTGGACCATGTGACAGGATGAACCCCTAACCCTGGACCATGTGACAGGATGAACCCCTAACCCTGGACCATGTGACAGGATGAAGTCCTGACCCTGGACCATGTGACAGGATGAACCCCTAACCCTGGACCATGTGATATATATATATATATATATACATATATATACATATATATATGTATATATATATATATATATATATATATATGTATATATATATATATGTATATATATATATATACACATATGTATATATATATATACATATGTATATATATATATATATATATATATATATATATATATATATATATACATATATATATATATATATATATATATATATATAGACAGGCAGGTAACGGGCAGACCAGCATGCGGTCATATTGTGACAGACGGAAAATAAAAGTGTTTCTAACTTAGTTCATCTAACAGAAACCCCCGACCCTGTGGTCTGTGTGTGTGTCTGTCTGTGTGTGTGTGTGTGTGTGTCTGTGTGTGTGTGTGTGTCTGTGTGTGTCTGTGTGTGTGGGTGTGTGTGTGTGTCTGTGTGTGTCTGTGTGTCTGTGTGTGTGTGTCTGTGTGTGTGTGTGTGTGTGTCTGTGTGTGTGTGTGTGTGTGTGTGTGTGTGTGTGTGTGTGTGTGTGTGTGTGTGTGTGTGTGTCTGTGTGTGTGTGTCTGTGTGTGTGTGTGTGTGTGTGTGTCTGTGTGTGTGTGTGTGTGTGTGTGTCTGTGTGTGTGTGTGTGTTTCTTTTCTCATTTCCTCCTCTATCTAGTTTGAGCCGCCGTCATTTAGAGTTTGTCTCAGCTCTCACAGGTTCTTCTTCTTCTTCTTCTTCTTCTTCTTCTTCTTCTTCTTATTATAATATCGTGTCCTTCTCTTCAGGTGAACCAGGTGCTCCCTCCATCTCAGACAGGTAGGACCTCTCTCTCATTTCACGTATTAATATACAGTGTTTCTTCAGTCTGAAAGTACAGGAAGTACAATTACTGTGTTCCCAGTGCTGCAGTTACAGTCAGAGTACTTCAGCAAAATGTACTTCAAGTATAAAGTATGACGTGTATAAATATTATGAGTTATGAGATCACATGACCAGGTTTTATTCTGAATGAGTTCCAGTGTTGTAGGAAGTGATTTACAGAGTCCCTCATCCAAAACCCCCACCTCTGGATCCCCTTCACAGGAGTGACGTCAGAGGGGCGGAGCCACCACAGGGCGTGGTCACCAGTGGGCGGGCCCTGGTAGGGGCGGGGCTTCAGACTGCAGCCATGTTGGTCCTGAACTGGTTATCGATCCTGTTGATGATGATGATGATGATGAAGAGTGGAGGTCAGTCGGTTTTATTACTTTTAGTTAGTGTATCTGTACGTATATACATATATATATATGTATATACATATATACATATATATATATATTCTGTATATATACATATATACATATATATATATATATTCTGTATATATATATATATATATATATATATATATACAGAATATATAGTGGAGTATAAGCATGTAAATGCAGTCTCTGCTGTGTGTGTGTGTGTGTGTGTCTGCGTATATGTGTATATGTGTGTGTGTGTGTGTGTGTGTGTGTGTGTGTGTGTGTGTGTGTGTGTGTGTGTGTGACTCTGACCTTTGACCCCAGCTGCCTCTGCAGAGACGGTCAGGTCCCTGAGTGGGAGGCGGTCCTGCTGTCCTCCCAGCTGCGGGGGCTGGAGGCCAGAGGGGCGTGCGGTGGACACACCCCCGCCTGCTGCTGTCCTCCCTGAACAACGTGACGGCGTGCCACCACGGCCGCTGCCGCATGCAGAGCGGCGGCTCGCTGAGGTTCAGCCGCGTCACGCCGGCCGGCCGGGAACTACAGCCTGGAGGTGTTCGCCGCAGACGGGACCCGACTGCTGCACAGGCACTTCCTGCTCACTGTGGGGGGGGCTGCAGGTACACCAACAGCAGGGGGGCAGGGGGGGGCTGCAGGTACACTAACAGCCGGGGGGGAGGGGGGGCTGCAGGTACACCAACAGCAGGGGGGCAGGGGGGGGCTGCAGGTACACTAACAGCCGGGGGGCAGGGGGGGGCTGCAGGTACACTAACAGCAGGGGGGGAGGGGGGGGCTGCAGGTAAAGCAACAGCAGGGGGGGGGGGCTGCAGGTACACTAACAGCCGGGGGGGAGGGGGGGCTGCAGGTACACCAACAGCAGGGGGGCAGGGGGGCTGCAGGTACACTAACAGCAGGGGGAGGGGGCTGCAGGTACACTAATAACCGGGGAGGGCTGCAGGTAAAGCAACAGCAGGGGGCAGGGGGCTGCAGGTACACTAACAGCCGGGGGGGGGGGCTGCAGGTACACCAACAGCAGGGAAGTTACCAAGTTACACCTGTTTACACTGGGTGTGTGTCTCTGTGTGTGTGTGTATGTGTGTGTCTATGTGTGTGTGTGTGTGTGTGTGTGTGTGTCTGTGTTTGTCTGTGGCTGGCTGTGTGTGTTTGTGTGTCTGTATGTGTGTGTGTGTGTGTGTGTAGATATCAGCAGCAGTGTGTTGGTGCCGGTGTTGATCTGCTTCCTCTTCCTCTTCCTGCTGTTCTTCATCATCTTCTTCATCTTCAGAATGAGGCGGAGCCAGAGCACAAGGAGAGCAGGTACAATAGCCAATCAGAGCATCAGACAGCCAATCAGAGCCCTGAGATCAGACAGCCAATCAGAGCCCTGAGATCAGACAGCCAATCAGAGCCCTGAGATCAGACAGCCAATCAGAGCCCTGAGATCAGACAGCCAATCAGATCTGATACTACGTTTCTAATGTGCTTCAGGTCGGATGGAGGAAAATATTTACATAGAGATGAAGATGAAGAAAGATGAGGAGGACTCTCAATATGGTAACACACACACACACACACACACACACACACACACACACAGACACACACACACACACACTGCTACGTTGTACTAGTACTCCATTGTGTAACTTGTTTCCCTCTCCACAGTTCCCTGTGATCCGGTCGTTTCCACGGAGACCCCAATCACAGCGCCGAGGTCTGTGGATGAAGAAGACGTCTACGTGTGACGACCAATCAGAATGCTCCGTTTACCACCTATTATAATATATATATATATATATATATATATATATATATATATATATATATATATATATATAGATATATATAGAGTGTAATGGAAAGTTACATTTAACCAATGATTTTGATGTTATTCATAATAAGATCTCCAAGGCCTCTCAGAGTAAATGACTTCTGTGTCTGTCCTCAGTGTCTTCTCCTTGTAGGAGACAACTGAATTTGTTATGTCTCTGCATTTGTCCTCCAAGGACAAATGGCATAAAGTCTGACAGAAACAGTTGTCTAAAGCCGTGTTTATCATAGCAGGTCCCAGGTCCCAGGTCCCAGGTCCCTGGACCCAGGTTGAGACCATAGCAGGTCCCAGGTCCAAGGTCCCAGGTCCCTGGACCCAGGTCAAGATCATAGCAGGTCCCAGGTTCCTGGACCCAGGTCCCTGAACCCAGGTTGAGACCATAGCAGGTCCCAGGTCCAAGGTCCCAGGTCCCTGGACCCAGGTCGAGATCATAGCAGGTCCCAGGTTCCTGGACCCAGGTCGAGACCATAGCAGGTCCCAGGTCCCAGGTTGAGACCATAGCCTATCCAGAGATACAAGATGTCCTTTTTCAGCTAAGATAGAATGACCGGTCAAGAAAACTTGACGCAGGAGGACAGATCCAGAGAGACATAAGAGATCCAACCGTCTGCCTGAGGTCCACTAATGGTTCTGGTTAAGATTAGACTGGTTTCCAAACATGGGTTTTTCCTCTGAGGGTGGGGTGGGGCACTGGATATAAAGAAGTGTAATACTGATTGTATTCACACAGAACTGTGGCCACGCTGTAACTGGACACTGTGAAAGCTGTTTTCACCGAATACCTAAAACCTTTAAACCAGTTTGCAGCCTTCAGTCTTTATTCTGGTTCAACGAGGTCTCTTCTGCCACTGAAACTCCTCCCTCGCTGTACAGAAACTTCCACAACATTATATATATATATATATATATATATATATATATATATATATATATATATATATATATATATATATAATAAAGACAACTGTATAACTATTATAGTCTATATATTATAATATATAGACTATAATAGTTATACAGAAGGCAGAAAAGGAAGAGGGGGTGGGGGCAAATTGAGCCCTTTATAGGAAATGAAGTGCTCTGTTGTAGTTATTCTCTGTATTTATTATAAGGAGTATTATTTTCTCATTCGCTGACGCCAGCTACATTAATCAGATAATATAATATCTCCACATCCAATAACCATACAGAAGATAAAGATAACAACATCTGCAGAGAAACTACATGAATAATAACCAGCCCAATTAAAATAAAACAACATCCAACCAGCAGATTAAGACATATGTTGAGAACAGTTATATATTCCAGGTTATTACATGGATAATATGACGGTAGTCACGTCGACACAGAAGGAAATCCGTTATGTTCCCCAATAAGATAATAACATAAAGATACATAGATCATTTAAAGGAAGGTTAAACAGTTTCAGAAATCATGTTCCAATAAATCATCTGGTCATGTGACATGGTTTATGGATTAGGGGGTTAGGGTTAGCAGCAGAGGGTTAGGGGTTAGGGTAAGCAGCAGAGGGTTAGGGGTTAGGGGTTAGGGTAAGCAGCAGAGGGTTAGGGGGTTAGGGGGTTAGGGTTAGGGGGTTAGGGTAAGCAGCAGAGGGTTAGGGGGTTAGGGGGTTAGGGTAAGCAGCAGAGGGTTAGGGGGTTAGGGGGTTAGGGTAAGCAGCAGAGGGTTAGGGGTTAGGGGGTTAGGGTTAGGGGGTTAGGGTTAGGGGGTTAGGGTAAGCAGCAGAGGGTTAGGGGGTTAGGGTAAGCAGCAGAGGGTTAGGGGTTAGGGTTAGGGGGTTAGGGTTAGGGTTAGGGGGTTAGGGTAAGCAGCAGAGGGTTAGGGGGTTAGGATTAGGGGGTTAGGATTAGCAGCAGAGGGTTAGGGGGTTAGGGTTAGGGTTAGGGGGTTAGGGTAAGCAGCAGAGGGTTAGGGTTAGGGGGTTAGGATTAGCAGCAGAGGGTTAGGGGGTTAGGGTTAGGGGGTTAGGATTAGCAGCAGAGGATGACATGTGGTACGTTTAATCAACCAATCGTTATTCTGATGTTGAATTTCAAAATAAAATCTCTCTAACATGCCAAGAACATGACATATTGCACGTTTAACCCTCCAGTTTCTTCCCGTTAACCCTAAACTCGTCCTTCCAGGTCAAAATTGAAAATGAACATTTTTTGGGGCTTTTCCGATGTTTTTGTCACTTTTTCTAATTTTGGCGCTTTTTTTACAACCTGAGCTGGTTTAATAACAGGTTTTATTATTCTTATTCTTGGAATTCATGGTCAACAAACCTCATTTATATCAAATTATATATATGTTTTTAGTTAAAAGTTATTCTGAGTGATAGTTGAGATCAGAGGGTGCTGAGTGGATCTCAGACGGTAGATTTAGTTCCCATACTGTTTGAAACCATTAAACAAAAAAAGAATTCAGATGCTATAAGATGAAATAAAACACCAAAAAACATTCAATCAAGTAATAATTCATTTTACCCGAAGGACGTTGTATGGAATCATCTGTTATTTTTGGGCAATTTGGCTGAAAGAAATCCATATTTCTGATATAAAAGACTTTGAAACGGGGACACACAGCTGACCAATCAGAGTCGAGTCTACTTTCATGTCTATGGCCAACAGAAATTATTCCATGAGTGCTCGTGCTACTCCTACCCCTACCCCTCCTCCTACTACTCCTCCTACTACTGCTCCTAGTCCTGGTCTTACTAATGCTGCTCCTACTACTGCTCCTACAACTGCTCCTGCTCCTACTACTGCTCCTATTGTTGCTCCTATTGTTGCTCCTCTTGCTGCTCCTCCTCCTCCTCCTCCTGCTCCTCCTGCTGCTCCTCCTACACCTGCTCCTATTGTAATTGCAGACAGAAACACTAACAGCCAATTTAGGCTTTTATTCTTTAGGAAAAGCTTAATTCTTTTCCATATCTTCTTGCCTGGCAGGTTCTTACTTTCTTTTAAGAAGGTATGAGCCATCCTGAACATGTCATCAGTGTAGTGTCCTCCACCGTTACCTGACACCATCTGATCTACTTTACTCAGGAAGTCCCTGACCTGCTCTCTGCTTCCTCTCTTTGTGTTGTCAAACACACAGAATCTCCCCCCACACATGGAGACCAGGTCAGACACATGTTGGTTGGACCGGATCAAACCATCAATGGACCGACCTCCCAGCTGGTCTCCATGAGTGAACAGCACCATGGAGTACTTATGAGCATCTCTGCTGAACAGTTCTTCCAGCAGCTCAAACAGTTTGATGTCTCCTTCTGTGATTGTACCTAGTCTGACCACAATAACGAAGGCATGTGGTCCTGGACTGGCCTCTAATACTGCCTTCAGGATCTCTTCAAACAGCTGTTCAGGAGTCAGATCTTTATCGGTGATACCTGGAGTATCGACCACGGTGACCTGACGGCCCCCCACCGTGGCGGACCCAGAGACAGTCTCATCACTGACTGAATCAAAGCCCCCGGCTGACTGGAACTGCTTGGATCCCAGGATGGTGTTTCCTGATGAACTCTTCCCTCCTCCAGGCCGACCGAGCAGCACCACCCTCCTGTCTGTGGAAACATCAGATAGAAGACAGGAAACACATTGATATCAAAAATATGAAAAACAGCTCAAATTCTCATAACAGATATGCTTTTATCAAAGATGGTGTAGGGACCCTCTGCTTATCAGAACAGTCCCCTACGGTTGTTGGGGAGATAATCAAACTATTTAAGACGGGTGCACTATGTGATCCAGTGCCAACCATCGGCGGTCAGCCTTTCTTTTAGACTCAGGCAGGTTCCGTACATACGTCTGTTCACATGTGGAAACACCAACCAACAATACGTTCAATCCACTTTCCATCCTCAGAATACGTTGCACGGTCAAAAAGCTGTTTGCCCCCTTCTCCCCCAACACCTGGGTCCTGTTGGACCTTGATTAAATCACCATGTCGCAGCCAAATTGACAGCGCCATGGCAACCCCTGGTGGCAGGAAGTTTAACAGCAACAAATAAAAAAACCTAAAACCAAATGTTAAAGGTTAAACCAGGTAGACCAGACAACCCCCTCCCCAGCCACGTTTCCAGCTCTTCTTCTGCTTCCTGCTTTCTTAATTCAGACGCCTTGTTGGAACCATGCTTTGTTCTTGCTAGTGTCACATTGCCATATCTCTTTAGTGCCGTGGAGATAAGGCTGGCTCTACAACAGATACATTCCAGAAATTAAGTTAATTTGTTAACTTGGGTTCGGGAGCAGGACCACGCCTAAACCACACCTCTAATCACCAGACAGACCTACATATCCCGTGCTGCGCAGCCAGCCTCGTTTATCTCTGATTGCTTGACGCTCTCCATCATGGATCCGGAGATAGAGCTAAACTCTCCAGATGTGGTCGACGATGTGTCTGACGGTCTATTTGAAACACGGTATGTTTCAGTCTCGCCGCAGCAGTCGGACCTTGGTCATGTGTCTTGACGGAGCTGCTTAAGGGCCGCGTCACCGTGCTTCGGCTTCACCTGGATCTCCACTCCTCCGCTGAGCGATCCCCGTTTCCCTCCCAGCCCCCTCCCAGCTCCCTCCCGGCCCTGTGATGGATCTTGGTGGTTTGCTTCCGCTTGGCCCTCGGAATTCAGTGGTTTAGGCACAGAGTCCGGGTCTCTTTCATCAATGCTCCATGAACTACACCCCATTGTTGTGGCTGCCACTCTTTGGGGTACAAATGTTCAAAGAAGTCCATACTCATTCACTCCAACAACAGAGCAGTAGTAGACATCTTAAATAAAGGTCGCTCTCGCTCCCCGGTCATTGCACAATTCCTTTGCAGACACTAATATCAGCCCAACACCAGCTCATCTTCAGGGCTGCTCACGTGCCCGACCACCACAGTATAGCAGACTCATTGTCTCGTCTCTCTTTTCAGAAATTCAGACACTCTGCTCCAGAATCGGACATTCACCCAACGCCAGGGTCACCATTTTCAGCCACAACGTTCAACTACCTCACCAACTACGCCTCACAAGACGCCATCATCAACAGTCTCGCCCCCAGCACTTTCTTAGCCTACCTACCTGGCTGGGATTGCTTTAAGAAACATCAAGCCACATATCAGCTGCCATTCCCCTCTCTGGACGTCATGTCCATCTGCTATTTCATCACACATGCACATTCCATCCAAAATATATGCTCCTCTACCATCCAGACATACTTATAAGTACGTCTGGATGGATGCCATGGTTCTGCTCAAGGTTTGAATCGCAAATTATATATATATATATATATATATATATATATATATATATACATACACACACTCTGTATATATAAATTCATATATATATATATATATATATATATATATATATATATATATATATATGATTATATAAGATTATATAAGCTGGTACCTGGTGAGTCAGGTAGCTGCTGGGTTCTGAGGTGGCCTGTCTTCATCAGCAGCTCTCGGACTTGTTCCTCGTCTCCGTTTTTATTGTCAAACAGATGACATCTCCCTGAAAATGCTGCATGGTACGAGGAACTTTCTTCACCTCCAAAGATGAAATCCTCCAAAGACCGGTCCTGTAAGGCGTCTCCATGGGTGAAGACCAAGTGACACTTACTGAGCCCCTGAGGTCCGAGGACGCTTTCAACTGCCTTCAAAACCTTTGCTTGTTCTTTGGTGAAGGGTCCGAGGCTGAACACCACCAGGACCAGACGAGGTCTGGAGGACTGCAGGACGCAGGTCTGAATCTCCCTCTCAGATCCAAATATGTCTGGAGTGTCGATCACTGAGATCCGTTTCTCAAACACAGGTCCAGTTTGTGTAGAGATCTGCGTTGTCACTGGTGTGGAGGATAACTCCGACTCAAGCGCTGCTCGTCCCAGGATGGTGTTTCCTGAAGCACTTTTACCCACGCCGGTGTTTCCCAGAAGGACGATGGTGAGATCTGGATCCATGACTCAGAAAACAGAAACCTGCTGGAGACAGCAGACAGGATCCAGTCAGTGGTGAATGAAAACTACTTCCTAGCACTACCTCCCAGTTAATGCTGCACTGTAATAATATCTGTGAAATCTCCAGTTAGTACTTTACATTTCACAGTAACATGACTGGATATGAATTTACAGTAGAATGCTGTAAAGGTACATTACAAGCCTGTCGCCATGACAACACAGTAGTCTAAGTATTACAGTTGAAATCCCAGTGGTCTAAGTATTTCAGTATAACATCACAATATAGCCACTATACTGTACATAGTACAGTAAACTACTGTATTTTTTGTTACGTGCTCCGGTTTATTGACATTTCTTTAAACCAATCACAATCTTCGTGGGCGGGGCTAAGCTCCGGACGGAGCCACGGTGCCTCTGCTAAATAGTCTCAGGAAGGAAGTTGTTTTGGTGGAACATGTGTATGTTCAGAAGTAGTTTTAGTTAACAGAAACTCAGATTGGACAGATAGTCTAGCTAGCTGTCTGGATTTACCCTGCAGAGATCTGAGGACCAGGTAACCATAGTCCTCAGATTGGACAGATAGTCTAGCTAGCTGTCTGGATTTACCCTGCAGAGATCTGAGGACCAGGTAACCATAGTCCTCAGATTAGACAGATAGTCTAGCTAGCTGTCTGGATTTACCCTGCAGAGATCTGAGGACCAGGTAACCATAGTCCTCAGATTAGACAGATAGTCTAGCTAGCTGTCTGGATTTACCCTGCAGAGACCTGAGGACCAGGTAACCATAGTCCTCCGATTGGACAGATAGTTTAGCTAGCTGTCTGGATTTACCCTGCAGAGACCTGAGGACCAGGTAACCATAGTCCTCAGATTGGACAGATAGTCTAGCTAGCTGTCTGGATTTACCCTGCAGACCTGAGGACCAGGTCACCATAGTCCTCAGATTAGACAGATAGTCTAGCTAGCTGTCTGGATTTACCCTGGAGAGATCTGAGGACCAGGTCACCAGAGTTCTAGACTAAAGGCACCAGACTTTCCAAACTAATAGATAATAACGTAGATAATGTAATTTATTGAGTTCTTATTTATTGGTTATTTAAAGACATTAAAACCAAAAACAGAATGAAATCAAACTTCTTCATTAAATTAGGACCGTAGAAACTAAAGAGTCAAACATACAAAAATAATCAACCAGTTACCAAACAACGCAACCATGTAAAAACATAGTTAATAATAAAATAATAATAATAATAATAATAATAATAATAATAATAATAATAATAATGTTCATTGATCCCCAGGGACATTACAATTTACACACTTATGTTAGTGATCACTACACACAGGCCTGAAATACACACACACACACACACACACACACACACACACACACACACACACACACACATACACACACACACACATACACACACACACACACACACACACATACACACACACACACACACACACACACACACACACACACATACACACACACACACACACACACACACACACACATACACACACACACACACACACACACACACACACACGACCTGTCCATGCACTAATGGAGAGACAGAAAGTGTGTGTGTGTGTGTGTGTGTGTGTGTGTGTGTGTGTGAAGTGCGCAGAGAACAGTGTCTAAGTGCAGATTGAAGTACCGGGAGTTTCTAGCTTGTAACGCTGCACCATTAAAACTAATAAGCTGTGTGTGGCTGTTACAGAACACAACATCTAATAATAATAATAATAATAATAATAATACTAATAAATAGAATTTATTTAGCGCTTTTCACGAACTCAAAGCCGCGTCACAGCGCAGGACCTTTATTTCTGACCGAAGCGATGACGTATAACAGGCATACGGGCTATGTGTATGTGATAATTATATAGAATATAGGAGATATTCATACAAACTCACGTAAACACGACGTTATTCTCCGCTTCTCTTCCTCCTTCAACGGTCCGTGGAGCTGCAGCAGTGATACCACACGGAGACCGGAAGTAGGCGGTTCCTACCACATTAAAGCACCAGATCGGCTCTTCTTTACAGTGAATATGGAGGTTTGTGAGGTCCTGCTGTCTCGGTCCCCTTCCACTCACAGTCCTGCAGCTCCACGTCCTCTTCTGTGCTCACAACCCGGCTTTGGGACGTGCTTTTGTCACTGAGACCTTTATTTTGAAGGTTTGGACCTGAAAATGGAACCATAGACTGTAACTTAGTTTAGTTAATATTATAAAGTTTGTGATAAGGAAACGCCTGAATCTGAAGACGGAGACGGAGATGGCGGAACCTGCAGCCCTCAGTGAGTCAAACAGTAAAAATAATAAACTTTATTAACAATGTAATCAACACTTCATACGCTCAAATTAAACTGCATTAATATATATAAATAAATAAATATAGAGCTATGAGCACCTTAGCTCAGGTCTTGAATTAGTCCGAGAACCTGGACTTCCTGTCCACCCTGCAGCTAATAGACACGTTAGGGACGTGTGTAGTGTTAAGAGAATGATTAGTTATTAGTCATTAGTTATTAGTTATGTTACTTTCACTTTGAGCGGACAACATGGCGCAGTCCGGTCGGTGACGTAGGTAAGTAGTATTTTGGGCGGCGCCATTTAAAAAAAAAAATAAGTAGAAGAAGCAAGTGTGAGACAGAGAGGACATACTGGGGGACATTTACTACAACTTCTTGTTACGATTGAGGGAAGGAGGACCCAAACGCAGAGATGAAGGAAGCAGGCGGGAGAGGTTAAACACGGATTTATTCACAGAGAGAAAATACAAAAGCCAAAAAGGTCCAGGGGAAAAGGAAGGACAAAAACAGGACACAGAACTGGGAAAAACTCACGATGGGGAGGACGAAGACAACACCATCAGCATCACACAAAGTCTCAAAGGGATCTGACGAGAGACAAAGGGAACAGAGGTTAAAAACAGGAGGTAACCAGGTAACCAGGTAACCAGGTAACCAGGAACAGGTGATACATCAGGTGAATCACATCAGGGCGGGGACGACCATCACAGAGGCTGGAAACACAAGGCAGGAAGTATTCTAGAGACAAGACAGCACAGGAAACCAGACTATCAAAATAAAACAGGAAACAGAACATACAGACACTCAGAGGGGACCACAAGACAGAAACTATAACACAAGACCAGAAAGGAAACTAGGACACAAGACCAGGAAGGAAACTAGGACACAAGACCAGGGAGGAAACTAGGACACAAGACCAGAAAGGAAACTAGGACACAAGACCAGGAAGGAAACTAGGACACAAGACCAGGGAGGAAACTAGCACACAAGACCAGGTAGGAAACAAGGACACAAGACCAGGGAGGAAACAAGGACACAAGACCAGGGAGGAAACTAGGACACAAGACCAGAAAGGAAACTAGGACACAAGACCAGAAAGGAAACTAGGACACAAGACCAGGGAGGAAACTAGGACACAAGACCAGGGAGGAAACTAGGACACAAGACCAGGGAGGAAACTAGGACACAAGACCAGGGAGGAAACTAGGACACAAGACCAGAAAGGAAACTAGGACACAAGACCAGAAAGGAAACTAGGACACAAGACCAGAAAGGAAACTAGGACACAAGACCAGAAAGGAAACTAGGACACAAGACCAGGGAGGAAACTAGGACACAAGACCAGAAAGGAAACTAGGACACAAGACCAGAAAGGAAACTAGGACACAAGACCAGGAGGAAACTAGGACACAAGACCAGGGAGGAAACTAGGACACAAGACCAGAAAGGAAACTAGGACACAAGACCAGAAAGGAAACTAGGACACAAGACCAGAAAGGAAACTAGGACACAAGACCAGGGAGGAAACTAGGACACAAGACCAGAAAGGAAACTAGGACACAAGACCAGAAAGGAAACTAGGACACAAGACCAGGGAGTAAACTAGGACATAAGACCAGGGAGGAAACTAGGACACAAGACCAGGTAGGAAACTAGGGCACAAGACCAGGGAGGAAACTAGGACACAAAACCAGGGAGGAAACTAGGACACAAGACCAGGGAGGAAACTAGGACACAAAACCAGGGAGGAAACTAGAACAAAGGACCAGGGAGGAAACTAAGACACAAGACCAGGGAGGAAACTAGGACACAAGACCAGGGAGGACACTAGGACACAAGACCAGAAAGGAAACTAGGACACAAGACCAGGGAGGAAACTAGGACACAAGACCAGGGAGGAAACTAATACACGAGACCAGGAAGGACACTAGGACACAAGACCAGGGAGGAAACTAGGACACAAACACAAGGAGACAAGACAGAACAACAAAACAGAGGAGGAACAGAAAACAAAGCAATAATTAAAAATCATAACACTTCTTCTGCGTTTTGTGGCAGGTTGCAACCATAAAATGACCTAAAACTTAATCAACTCATTAATTATTCAGCAGATCAAGTTTCATCAGCGTTTCTCACATAAGAAGAAAATCATCAAGATAAGATCTGATGAGATCGATATTATTGAGGAGATATTCATCAAATTTACTGTTTCCATGAAGCCTTTTTCATTCAGGATCACTTAATTCAGATTAAACACGGATGGAAACAGAGATATTGGCGCTAGAGAAACCTAAGCCCAGTATAATCAGATCTGATCCACTTCAGCTTCAGCCTTAAATCTGGGTTTCTGAATCATAAATACAATTTCAATTTTATTTATAGTATCAATTCATAACAAGAGTTATCTCGAGACACTTTACAGATAGAGCAGGTCTAGACCAGATAGAGTAGGTCTAGACCAGATAGAGTAGGTCTAGACCACACTCCAGAATTTACAAGGACCCAACAGTTCTAGTAGTTCCCTCCAGAGCAAGCAACAGTGCGACAGTGGCGAGGAAAAACTTCCTTTTAGGCAGAAACCTCGGACAGACCCAGACCCAGACCCAGACCCAGACCCAGGCTCTTGGTTGGTGTCTGACGACCGGTTGGGGTTAGAATGAAGAGTGGCAATAACAGTCACAAAAAATAGTAGTTTATAGCAGTTCTTTGTAGTGTTAAAAATATAAATACATGTTTCCTCTCTCTCTTTCAACAGTTTCACGGGGAGAACGAAGAAAGAGTAAGGAACCCCCCCCAGGTCTGGACCTTCCTTCATTTCAACACAAACATTTACAACTTCCTGGTTCAATTTGATTTGATTGTGTGGTGTGGTCTGCCTGAAGGGTGATTCTAGTAGACTGGAGGTCCTTCTTCTCTTTAAGACAATAAGTCTCCCTGCTCTGCTAAAACCCCCCAAGACTGGTTCAGACTGGGGCGGGGCGATATATCCATGAGCTGCTCTCATTGGTCGCTTCTACACCTTAGAACGTAACGAGCTGCGCTCATTGCTCTCATTGGTCTCTTCTACACCTTAAAACGTGACGAGCTGCTCTCATTGGTCGCTTCTACACCTTAAAACTTAACGAGCTGCTCTCATTGGTCGCTTCTACACCTTAAAACGTAACGAGCTGCTCTCATTGGTCTCTTCTACACCTTAAACCGTAACAAGCTGCTCTCATTGGTCTTTTCTACACCTTAAACCATAACAAGCTGCTCTCATTGGTCTCTTCTACACCTTAAACCGTAACAAGCTGCTCTCATTGGTCTCTTCTACACCTTAAAACGTAACAAGCTGTTCTCATTGGTCTCTTCCAACAGGATCCTGAATGACCAGATGGAGTTATGATTGGAGCTGATTTTGTCGTTTTATGTTGTATGTATATTCACACCTGGGGGATTCACACCTGGGGGTGTCAGGGTCCCAGTTTCTCACGTGGTTCTGTTCTCTGACCCGGGGGATCCACACCTGGGGGAGTGTCAGGGTCCCAGTTTCTCACGTGGTTCTGTTCTCTGTCCGGGGGATCCACACCTGGGGGAGTGTCAGGGTCCCAGTTTCTCACATGGTTCTGTTCTTTGTCTGTACCTGTCAGACCTGCGGCTGGTTCTTGTTGGGAAAACTGGATCAGGAAAGAGCTCCAGTGGGAACACCATACTGGGGAGAGATGCCTTCAGTGCAGCTGTGGATCACATGTCAGGTAACACACACACACACACACACACACACACACACACACACACACACACACACACATTAGGAGTGGACAGTGGTGTGAAACCTGCCTGGAGGGTTCTGTATAAACCTCCTCTGCCGAAGAGGACTGTGGATCTACAGTGGAGGATTTTACACGGCGCCATCGCTGTGAATGCTTTCGTTTCTGTTTCTTAACCCAACAACTTTGCCTGGATGTCCATTCTGTGGACAAGTAGAGACGGTTTTTCACTGCTTTTCACCAGAGACTCTGGCCTCTAGTCGAGGTTCTAAAGATGGTTTTTCTGAGCTTTGGTGTGATGTGGTCTGCAGTTGCTTTCATCTTTGGGGCCGGCTATAGACGAGCTGATGCTTCCAAATGGCAGCTGTTTAATCTGCTTGGTGGAGAAGCCAAGATGTCCATCTATAGCACCAGGAGGCGTAGAGTAGAGGACAGGTCGGGACAGGAAGCACTTCCTGTTTTCATCTCGCTGGTGAAAGCCAGGGTCTGGGTTGATTTTAGATTTTATAAAGCTATAAATGACATCGACGTGTTTAGGGACCGGTGGTGTTATAAAGAAGCATTATGCTCCGTTACAGGAGGAGGTCTGGTGTTTAACGGTGTGTTTAGGGACCGGTGGTGTTATAAAGAAGCATTATGCTCCATTACAGGAGGAGATCTGGTGTTTAATGGCGTGTTTAGGGACCGGTGGTGTTATAAAGAAGCATTATGCTCCGTTACAGGAGGAGATCTGGTGTTTAATGGCGTGTTTAGGGACCGGTGGTGTTATAAGGAAGCATTATGCTCCGTTACAGGAGGAGATCTGGTGTTTAATGGCGTGTTTAGGGACCGGTGGTGTTATAAAGAAGCATTATGCTCCGTTACAGGAGGAGATCTGGTGTTTAACGGTGTGTTTAGGGACCGGTGGTGTTATAAAGGAACATTATGCTCCGTTATAGGAGGAGATCTGGTGTTTAATGGCGTGTTTAGGGACCGGTGGTGTTATAAAGAAGCATTATGCTCCGTTACAGGAGGAGATCTGGTGTTTAATGGCGTGTTTAGGGACCGGTGGTGTTATAAGGAAGCATTATGCTCCGTTACAGGAGAAGATCTGGTGTTTAATGGCGTGTTTAGGGACCGGTGGTGTTATAAAGAAGCATTATGCTCCGTTACAGGAGGAGATCTGGTGTTTAACGGTGTGTTTAGGGACCGGTGGTGTTATAAAGAAGCATTATGCTCCGTTACAGGAGGAGGTCTGGTGTTTAATGCCATGTTTAGGGACCGGTGGTGTTATAATGAAGCATTATGCTCCGTTATAGGAGGAGGTCTGGTGTTTAACGGTGTGTTTAGGGACCGGTGGTGTTATAAAGGAACATTATGCTCCGTTACAGGAGGAGGTCTGGTGTTTAACGTGTGTGTTTGTTGATGTGCAATATTTTCTATGGCTCTATTTATTATTGAAGAAATACAATAATGTGCAATAATTTCAATGGAAGAAATTTATTATTGAAGAAATACATTACATACATCATGTTGATTTGGTAAAATAAAGAGTTTTTGAAAAATCTAAATCTCTCTCTCTATCTCTCTCTGTCTCTATCTATCTATCTATCTATCTATCTATCTATCTCTATCTCTCTATCTCTCTATCTATCTATCTATCTATCTATCTATCTATCTATCTATCTCTATCTCTCTCTCTCTCTCTCTCTCTCTCTCTCTCTATCTATCTCTCTCTCTCTCTCTCTCTCTCTCTCTATCTATCTATCTATCTATCTATCTATCTATCTCTCTCTCTCTCTCTCTCTCTCTCTCTATCTATCTATCTATCTATCTATCTATCCTGTGTTTTCAGTGACCCGGTGGTGCTGTAAGCAGACCGGCGAGGTTCTGGACCGCCAGCTGACCGTCGTTGACACCCCAGGACTCTTTGACACGTCGTTACCTGAACACACCGTGAAGAGAGAGATCTCCAAATGCATCAACATGTCGGCGCCGGGGCCCCACGCCATCCTGCTGGTCATCAAGGTGGGGCCGTTCACCAACGAAGAAGAAGGCGCCGTCAGGCAGGTGGAGGAGATGTTTGGACAGGATGCCTGGAAGTACACCATCATCCTCTTCACCCAGGGAGACAAAGTCCCGTCAGACTTCAACCAGCTGCTGGAGAAGGCGGGGCCTGGGCTGCAGACGGTCCTGGAGAAGGTGGAGAACAGGTACCATGTCCTCAACAACCTGAAAATCAACAGCCGTGGACAGGTCCTGGATCTGTTGGAGAAGGTGGAGGAGATGGTTGGTGCCAACAGAGAACAGTTCTACTCCACTACATCTACGAAGGGCGGTGGAGATGCTGCGTCAGAGAGAGGCCCAGCTCCGAGAGCTTTACCAGGAGAAACTGGAGGAAGAGATCCGGTCTGTGGAGTCAGAGTACCAGAAGAAGCTGAGTGGTGCTGTGCAGCAGCACCGGGAGGTGGAGCAGCGCCTGCAGGCAGAGCTGCAGGAGGTCAGGAGGTATTATCGGGCTTTAGAGAGCGGCGTGCGTCACGTCGTGGAGCAGACCATTTCCACCGATTCCTTCACTGAAGTTCTTTCCCAGTTCAACGAGAAGCTGAAGCTGGACTTCCAGTCCTAGAGACCTAAAGCCCCTTCATGGCCGGGTTAGCTGAGCTGGTTAACTCCTCTATAGATGCCCCCTTCTCCCCTTTCTACCCTTTCTTGTCTTCAGCTGTCCTGTGGAATAAAAGGCCAAAAATGCCCCAAAAAGTAAGGTTTAAAAATAAAAAGCTCCTTGTTCATTGAAGTGTTTATCTTCTCAAACTCTTTATAATATTTATAATTTATAATATACTATAAAGCTGCAGAGGCGTCTCTCTGCTGGGCTGCATTTCACTCTATGACGGTTAAATCTGACAGTTTATTGATCAGTATTTCAAAATAGAAAGTTAGGCTTTTCATAACGTTTTGCATTCATAACACTATTGTAATGCATTGTTAAAGGGGGGATTGGTGGGTGGGGGGGTGAGGAAAGCTGCAATAGATTAAGGGACGTGAAGAGGGCAGATGGTCGGGTGGTGGCAGGTAACAATAAAACATATTATGGAATATAATGCACCCGACTAGACTTGATTAGATTAGTACGAACAAGGCAGAACATTAACCTTGTCACAGGGAGCGCATGTTGCTCCTAGTTTGAATAATTTAGGAGTGACTTACATAAGGTAACTGCTATTATTATAATAATACAAAGTGTTATGAATGCAAACCGTTGCGCCGTAGCGCTAGCTGAATAGCTGAGAGCTAGCCTTTTCCAGAGATCTCTTCTGTGTCTTCAGAGTCTTTCAGGAGCTTAGAAATCCGACCATGAAGACGGGACTTTTCGGAACCTGAGCGCCGACGCCGTTGCTTTGCACGTCGTTCCACAGCGATAAATCCACGACTGAACGGCTATTTTCTGTGTTTTGTACCGAACTGCAATCTAGTTTTCATTAGCCAGCAGCCATCTTAGATGTGATCACTTAGACTGACAGCTTTGTTGAGCAATCACATGAAGTAATGTGGCCAAAGAGTTCGCTCAGCGAATAGAGAGCCTTTAGAGGCGGACCTTATAACTATACTATACAATACTAAACTTATACAACACTATATATTTGGTGAGATGGCAGAAAGAAGCCTGGAGGCTGAAATGAGTCTGATTTGGTCCAATGGTTAGCACTGTACAGCATAGTGGTCCAATGGTTAGCTCTGTACAGCACAGTGGTCCAACGGTTAGCACTGTACAGCATAGTGGTCCAATGGTTAGCACTGTACAGCATAGTGGTCCAATGGTTAGCTCTGTACAGCACAGTGGTCCAACGGTTAGCACTGTACAGCATAGTGGTCCAATGGTTAGCACTGTACAGCATAGTGGTCCAATGGTTAGCACTGTACAGCATAGTGGTCCAATGGTTAGCTCTGTACAGCACAGTGGTCCAACGGTTAGCACTGTACAGCATAGTGGTCCAATGGTTAGCTCTGTACAGCATAGTGGCCCAACGGTTAGCACTGTACAGCATAGTGGTCCAGCGGTTAGCACTGTACAGCATAGTGGTCCAATGGTTAGCTCTGTACAGCATAGTGGCCCAACGGTTAGCACTGTACAGCATAGTGGTCCAACGGTTAGTACTGTACAGCATAGTGGACCAATGGTTAGTACTGTACAGCATAGTGGTCCAACAGTTAGTACTGTACAGCATAGTGGACCAATGGTTAGCACTGTACAGCATAGTGGTCCAATGGTTAGCACTGTACAGCATAGTGGTCCAATGGTTAGCACTGTACAGCATAGTGGTCCAATGGTTAGCTCTGTACAGCACAGTGGTCCAACGGTTAGCACTGTACAGCATAGTGGTCCAATGGTTAGCTCTGTACAGCATAGTGGCCCAACGGTTAGCACTGTACAGCATAGTGGTCCAGCGGTTAGCACTGTACAGCATAGTGGTCCAATGGTTAGCTCTGTACAGCATAGTGGCCCAACGGTTAGCACTGTACAGCATAGTGGTCCAACGGTTAGTACTGTACAGCATAGTGGACCAATGGTTAGTACTGTACAGCATAGTGGTCCAACAGTTAGTACTGTACAGCATAGTGGTCCAACGGTTAGCACTGTACAGCATAGTGGTCCAATGGTTAGCACTGTACAGCATAGTGGTCCAATGGTTAGCTCTGTACAGCATAGTGGCCCAACGGTTAGCACTGTACAGCATAGTGGTCCAACGGTTAGTACTGTACAGCATAGTGGACCAATGGTTAGTACTGTACAGCATAGTGGTCCAACAGTTAGTACTGTACAGCATAGTGGACCAATGGTTAGCACTGTACAGCATAGTGGTCCAATGGTTAGCACTGTACAGCATAGTGGTCCAATGGTTAGCACTGTACAGCATAGTGGTCCAATGGTTAGCACTGTACAGCATAGTGGCCCAACGGTTAGAACTGTGTCCTCACAGTAATAAGTTACCAGGTTCTCCCCGTGTCTGTATGAGGTACTCTGGTTTTCCCCACCACTAATAATATGTTCTCCTCTCTCTCTACCAAGCTGAGAGTCTTGGGCGTCATAAGGCTGCCCTGCATCACCCAGGTGGGTGTTAGAGAGTAGTGTAATGGATTATTATTATGGTGAATAAACTTTAATATATAAATTGCAATATAGTGTTTTTATTTGAAAACAAAATCTTCAACTCTGTAAATGTTGTGATCTTTAAACCTTTTCATAAACAACTGATCCTGAGTCTGTATCATGTAAAACAGATTACTTGATTTTTTTATTGCTACTGTACAATATTTACATTACACATGCTTTTGTTACCATTATTACATTCATGTTTCTCTACTTTGTTTTGATTATTTCTTCTAAAATCTGCTGTAATGGAAATGGCATCATTTCATATCTCACCTTATGTATATTATATATATATATATATATATATATATATATATATATATATATATATATATATAAATACATATAATATTGTTCCACCAACAATAAACCACTAATCAGTGAAACAGAACGAACTGCTGCCACCTCTGTCCTGATGTATTTGTTGATACCATTTAATATACTTTGCATACATGTACTGTACATCATTTATATACGGCAGAAAGGTTTTCTGAATAAAGAGCATTAGAGCGCTGTGTCTCCAGCAGTGCTGACTCCCTCAGAGACGCCATGTTATGTTACAACTCACAAAATGGAGGTGGGACTCAAAGTTCAGACACACATTCATTTCTGCTCATACCTTTCAAAATAAAGGTCATAGACACAAGTGAGTCCCAGAGACAGAGAAGCAGCGTGTTTGACCAGGAGCCTGAAGAACTTCAACAGCATCAGTTAGTACTGTAGTGATACTAGCTGATATATAATGATACTATAATGATACTAGCTGATATATAATGATACTAGCTGATATATAATGATACTATAATGATACTAGCTGATATATAATGATACTAGCTGATATATGATACTAGCTAATATATAATGATACTAGCTAATATATAATGATACTATAATGATACTAGCTGATATATAATGATACTAGCTGATAAATAATGATACTAGCTGATATGTAATGATACTAGCTAATATATAATGATACTAGCTAATATATAATGATACTAGCTGATATGTAATGATACTAGCTGATATATAATGATACTAGCTAATATATAATGATACTAGCTGATATGTAATGATACTAGCTGATATATAATGATACTAGCTGATCATTGACCCACTCATCTAGACTCAATGTCTGGTTTTAGTGTGTACTTTATATTTGTATTGTATGAAGTATTATTCCAAAGTAAAGTACATGTCCTCTCTGAGGGCATCTTAAACAAGTATTTCTACTTTAACTTGAGTCAACTATTTTAGTACTAAAAGTGGAGCTTTTATTTTGAAATGTGATGTCTCTTGAGAGTGAAAGCAGATCAGAAGCATAAGAGAGATATCGTCGTGTCGTGTTCAGGGGAGTTGGTTTGATTTCTTATTTCTTCACACCTGAGCAGGTAAATGTCTCCGGAGGAATACATTACACATCTTTTATTACTTTTCTTGTGAGTTTTGACTCAGTTCTTAACTTTCACTTTGAGTAATGTCCAGGAAGTCAGAGCTGATGTTTTTATGTGTGAAATTTTATTAAATGTTTGATCTTCTGGAAAGAAAATGATAAAAAGAGAAAGTTTCAGAATTTATTGGCGTCAATCAGCCAAAGAAAATAACCCGACAGTAAAGATGAGCTGCAGAAACATGGACGACGCCCCTGTTGACTGTTTAGACCATGTTACAGCTGTGAAATGGTCTCTATGACTGATTCAGGGGCAGTTAGGTTCTCAGGGGGAGATGGTGAGTGTTGCTTAGTGTTGATGGGTCTTTTATGTCCTGTATGTACTGGTCCTGTGGGTACTAGGTCCTGTATGTACTAGGTCCTGTATGTACTGGTCCTGTATGTACTAGTCCTGTATGTACTGGGTCCTATATGTACTAGGTTTTGTATGTACTAGATCCTGTATGTACTGGGTCCTGTATGTACTGGGTCCTGTATGTTCTTGTCCTGTATGTACTGGGTCCTGTATGTACTGGTCCTGTGGGTACTAGGTCCTGTATGTACTGGTCCTGTGGGTACTAGGTCCTGTATGTACTAGGTCCTGTATGTACTGGTCCTGTATGTACTAGTCCTGTATGTACTGGGTCCTGTATGTACTGGGTCCTATATGTACCAGTCCTGTATGTACTGGGTCCTGTAGGTTCTTGTCTTGTATGTACTAGACCTGTATGTACTGGTCCTGTATGTACTGGGTCCTGTGTGTACTAGGTCCTGTATGTACTGGTCCTGTATTTACTAGGCCATGTATGTACTGGTCCTGTATGTACTGGGTCCTGTATGTACTAGGTCCTGTATGTACTAGGTCCTGTATGTACTGGTCCTGTATTTACTAGGACATTTATGTACTGGTCCTGTATGTACTGGGTCCTGTATGTACTAGTCCTGTATGTACTAGGTCCTGTATGTACTAGTCCTGTATGTACTAGGTTCTGTATGTACTGGTCCTGCATATACTGGGTCCTGTGTGTACTAGTCCTGTATGTACTAGTCCTGTATGTACTGGGTCCTGTATGTACTGGTCCTGTATGTACTGGGTCCTGTGTGTACTGGATCCTGTGTGTACTGGATCCTGTAGGTACTGGATCCTGTGTGTACTGGATCCTGTGTGTACTGGATCCTGTATGTACTGGGTCCTGTAGGTACTGGATCCTGTGTGTACTGGGTCCTGTAGGTACTGGATCCTGTGTGTACTAGGTCCTGTAGGTACTGGGTCCTGCAGGTACTGGTTTGCACCATTATGTACTAGGTCCTGCACCATTGCACCCAGACTCCAATAGTACCTCACCTCATCATGGTCATCGCATTTCTGGGAGGGATTTTATTTTTTATTCCTATGTATGTGTGTGTATGTGTGTATATGTGTTTGTTGTCTTGCTAATGGATGTCTAAAAGTTCCTTCAGGATGAAGAAAGTATCTATCTATCTATCTATCTATCTATCTATCTATCTATCTATCTATCTATCTATCTATCTATCTATAGTAACTTGGCCAACACTGGTTAAGATGAATGAATTGTGATGATTGGTAAATCCACTAAGGACCGGTTCTGTGCGGTGGGGGGGGCAGTAGATGTGGTGTACTAGCTGATGTACTTGAACTATAACAGACTGTCACAGAGGATCTAGTGTTACACCTTTCCTGTTAAAGGTCCCAGACCTTCATCACACAGAGAGCTGGAGGTTTTATCCTGAAGAAGTCCTTCAGGTGATCCAGTCTACCCATCTGATAGGGGGACACAATGACATCATGGTCCTCGCTGTTAAAAAAAGACAACAGTGTACCTTTGTATTGAATGTGGTCCTTTTCTCCAGCAGGTTCTCTGATCCACAGACATGAGCCCAGTTCTTCCTCCAGATCTCACCATTGTCCTGATTGGAAAAACAGGAGTCGGTAAGAGTGCTTCAGGAAACACCATCCTGGGAAGACCAGCGTTTAAGTCTGAGCTGAACTTTAAACCAGTGACGATGGAGATCTCTGAACAAAGAGGAACTGTGTTTGGGAAACAGATCTCAGTGGTCGACACTCCGGGGGTTTTAGACAGCGAGGCCACAACGAAGATTAAGGAGTACTGTCAGGACCTCCTGCAGTCCTCCAGACCTTGTCTGTTCCTGGTGGTGATCAGAGTTGGACGGTTCACTGAGGAGGACCAGAAGGCTGTAAGTACAGCGATGGAAGTCCTTGGGCCTCGGGGGGTGGAGAAGAGTTACCTGCTCTTCACTGGGGGTGATATGTTAGAGGGCGGGACAGTGGAGGACTTCATCTTTCAAGATAAAGATAAAGGTGGAGATGAAGGAATGCTTCCAAAGGTTGTTAGACAGTTCGCAGGGGCATATCACCTCTTCGATAACGAGAAAGATGATGAAGAACAAGTCAGAGAGCTGCTGCTGAAGTCCGGCCACCTCACCCCCCAGGACCAGCCTAACTCCCCAGGTACTGTGTGATCTCTTTCTTACATTTAAGCTAATGGATGGATGGATGAGGTTATGTAGAGACTGACAAAGAGCGTCTTCATTATCAGAGTTCAGAATGAATCCTCAGAGCTCTTCTACTGGTGTCGTGACTTGACTTAAGACCTGTGAGGACTAAAAGGGGCTTTGTGTCTCTTACTTTGGTTCAGTGAACCATTAGTTGCATTGCAACGGATGAAGTATAATTCTACGGTCATAGGCTAACGTCAACACTACCCCCTTTGGCTCTGACGAACCACAAACTTAGGTGAAGTGTGGTCCTCTGAGTAATAAAGTACGTAAAGTAGTTAAGCATTTTGGCTTCAAGCAACGTGAAGTGAGCAACATCATGCAAGGATCGGTCCGCAGATGTGAATGAGTGTGCAGTTTCACTAGGTAGTTGAGGGAAGGTCTTAGAAAGCACAGGGTCCCATTGGTTCCCTTGCTGGACCAGATTACCCAGTACCGATGGATCAGTGCATGAAGGGCCCCAAACACATAAGTGAAGCAATCAAGTTCCACATGACTGTTGGTTTGTGTGGCAAGGACTGCATTTCAAGGTGAATTGTCCTGTGGCAGCATTCCAGCCTTCATTAGGGGGCAGGATTTTAGGGTTAGGGTTAGCTTGCTGGAGCGTACCCTAAACCCAACAGCATGTCCGCTGTAGTAAAATATTGTGCAAACTACTGACCATTTGCAGGTTACTTTAACAAAGTTCTCCTACAGATTTAACCTGATTGACTTACAAATGTGTTGTATGATGGAAAGACCTTGGTACGCTTTTCCTTGTTATCATGCGGGGTGGGCGTGTCAGGGCGCCGGATGTTGATGTCCCCTCGCCAAACAGGAACTAGTGTGGAACTAGAAAGCACACACTGCCCGGCTGTAAAAGGGGGGTGGTCCGTGTAGGCCTTGTTTTCAGGGATGGGATCGCCGGCTTCTCCAAAGTCCCCACGGTGCTCCCAGAATGCATTGCACGGCTGCCTGGAGACATCTAGACGTCAATATTGAGTTATAACTCTAGCGCCCCCTAATGGCAACAGGAGTCAGTACACAGGGATGTCCTCTACCTAATGGGTGGACCAGATCCACCTCAACTGCTGAGGCCTTAAGACCTTCAGGATGCTTCTATTTGAAGTTTGGGATTTCTTGTTGAAGGGGGTCGCTGTGGTGGCACGGCAAACTTCAGCCGGCAAATTCTAACAAATCACTGAACAGATCAAAATATGTATATTTAAAATAAAAAGAATACTAAACTATGGCTGTTTTCATTGGCTACTCAGAGTTCAAACACAACTTTATTCTGAAGTATTAGCATAGCACAGCTAGCACAACATGCTAATTTCACATTACTCCAGTACTCGTGTAGGGTTAGCTGAGCATAGCATGGTTAATTAAACATATTAATTAAGTTACAGTTTAATAGAAACATTTGTTTTTATTCAGGTCCCACAAAAGTTGAGTTGAGTCAAAGTAGACCTGAATGTTCAAAGGACGTCTTGTATCAACTAATATTTCTTTATGTTCCTTCATCATGCTACAATAACATTATATATACTATTCTGCAGAATGAGTACTTAAACTTGTTGTACTTTACTTGAAGTAACATTTTAAATGCAGGAGTTTGACTGTGAGTATTTGACTGAGTATTTCTATTCTGTGATATTACTACTTTTACAGAGTACTTCTTCTACCTCTGGTTAAAAGCTGTTTTGCCGACATTTCAGACAGTAGTTATAAGAAGTTTAACTCATCGGTTTATGTGCTTTGTGTCTTCCAGCTGATAATCCCAACGCCCGGAGGGTGGTGCTGATCGGTCTTCCTGGAGCTGGGAAAAGTTCCTCTGGGAACACCATCTTAGGATCAGATCAGTTTACATCAGGCTGTGGCTTTGATCCAGTCAGTGCTGAGACTGTCTCTGGGTCCGCCACAGTGGAGGGTCGTAAGGTCACCGTGGTCGATACTCCAGGTATCACTGACAAGGACCTGACTCCTAAACAGCTGTTTGAAGAGATCCTGAAGGCAGTACTAGAGGCCAGTCCAGGACCTCATGCCTTTGTTATTGTGGTCAGAATAGAGAGAATCAGAGAAGGAGACATCAAACTGTTTGAGCTGCTGGAAACACTGTTCAGCAGTGATGCTCATAAGTACTCCATGGTGCTGTTCACTCATGGAGACCAGCTGGGAGATCAGTCCATTGATGGTTTGATCCAGTCCAACCAAAATGTGTCTAAACTGGTCTCCATGTGTGGGAGGAGATTCTGTGTGTTTGACAACAAAGCCAAAAGAAGAAGAGAGCAGGTCAGGGACTTCCTGAGTAAAGTAGATCAGATGGTGTCAGGTAACGGTGGAGGACACTACACTGATGAGATGTTCAGGATGGCTAACACCTTCTTAAAAGAAGCAGGACAGTCGAAAAGAAGTGTATGGGAACGATTCAAGTGTTTTATAAATGAGGATAAATGGAGAGGTTTCTGGGTGGTTCTGCGTGCTATACTAGCAGGAGCAGTGGCAGGAGGAGCGGTAGGAGGAGTGGTAGGAGCAGTGGTAGGAGGAGTGGTAGGAGGAGTGGTAAAAGCAGTGGCGGCTGGGCAAGAGTAGGAGCAGTGGTAGGAGCAGTAGGAGGAGTAGGAGTAGTAGCAGCAGCAATGATAGGAGGAGGAGGAGGAAGAGGAGGAGAAGGAGGAGGAGGAGGATGAGGAGGAGGAGCAGTGGTAGGAGGAGGAGGAGGAGGAAGAGGAGGAGAAGGAGGAGGAGGAGGATGAGGAGGAGAAGGAGTGGTAGGAGGAGGAGGAGGAGGAAGAGGAGGAGAAGGAGGAGGAGGAGGATGAGGAGGAGGAGCAGTGGTAGGAGGAGGAGGAGGAGGAAGAGGAGGAGAAGGAGGAGGAGGAGGATGAGGAGGAGGAGCAGTGGTAGGAGGAGGAGGAGGAGGAAGAGGAGGAACAGCAGAAGCAGCACTCAGGAAATAACTTCTGTTGTGATTTGGCGTTTTGTAAATAAAAGTTTGACAGACTGGACTCTGATTGGTCAGCTGTGTGGAGGGGAGGAAGTAGGCGGAGTTTGAACTAGTAACTACTTCTTCATCCATATTTCGGCCAATAAAGACAAGATACATCATATATAGATAATAATTCTACCTTTACCAAACTCCAATAAGCTGAAACCTTATCCTTATAGATATCTTTAGTAGTATTCGTTTTATCGTCATTTTAAAAAGAAACCCTTCCTTCCTTTAAATGATCTATGTATCTTTATGTTATTATCTTATTGGGGAACATAACGGATTTCCTTCTGTGTCGACGTGACTACCGTCATATTATCCATGTAATAACCTGGAATATTATCCATGTAATAACCTGGAATATATAACTGTTGTCAACATCTGTCTTAATCTGCTGGTTGGATGTTGTTTTATTTTAATTGGGCTGGTTATTATTCATGTAGTTTCTCTGCAGATGTTATTATCTTTATCTTCTGTATGGTTATTGGATGTGGAGATATTATATTATCTGATTAATGTAGCTGGCTCAGCGAATGAGAAAATAATACTCCTTATAATAAATACAGAGAATAACTACAACAGAGCACTTCATTTCCTATAAAGGGCTCAATTTGCCCCCCCCCCACCCCCTCTTCCTTTCCTGCTCTCTGTGTAACTACTACAGAGCCCCCCCTCTCTGTGTAACTACTACAGAGCCCCTCCCTCTGTGTAACTACTACAGAGCCCCTCCCTCTGTGTAACTCCTACAGAGCCCCCCCCCTCTCTGTTGTCCAGCTGGGATGTCTGGGATATGAATCTACAAAGTAGGAAGTAATACACTGATCGGAAGCATTGATGGAGATGGGGGCTTCTGGAAACGCTGTCATATGATTGGATGATTTCTCTAAAATGATTTCTGATATGTTGATAATCTGGTGATCCCTTTGTTGTTAAATTGATTTCATCGAACTAATAACCAGCGCCGACCTCTCTGGTTGGTCTGTATGTAATAGTCTGTAAACTAGAAGATAGTAGTAATAAGATAAACTAGTTCTTTATGTTATTTAAACTGTGTTGACCAATCAGATTGCTCCATACAGCAGAACCACGTCTTTACCATCTCATCCACCACGGCCCCGCGGGATCATGGGACTTTGTACTCTGGTTACCGTAGTAACCAAGAGTGGAGTACTTCTCTTTACATTACACTATAGTTGTCACTATAAGGCTTAGTTTAACACACACACACACACACACACACACACACACACACACACACACACACACACACACACACACACACACACACAGAGACAGTTTAATCCTAAACAGCTCCAACTGTTTCTTATGAATTTGACCATAAAGTCTAAGAGATTCTCAGACATGCAGTAGATTCATGTCCGGTTCAGAAAAGGCGATTTTCTTAAGCCCGGCTATGACAAAGCAAGAGGGAGGGAGAATGGTCAGTTGGTGCAGGACAAGGTGTGGGGGGGAGGTGGAGGAAGATCACCTGACCAAGATGGTCGGCATGCAACAGCAAGGCGTCTGGACTAGGTGGGAGAACGTCTGGAGGCGTCTGGACTAGGTGGGAGAACGTCTGGAGGCGTCTGGACTAGGTGGGAGGACGTCTGGAGGCGTCTGGACTAGGTGGGAGGACGTCTGGAGGCGTCTGGACTAGGTGGGAGAACGTCTGGAGGCATCTGGACTAGGTGGGAGAACGTCTGGAGGCATCTGGACTAGGTGGGAGAACGTCTGGAGGCGTCTGGACTAGGTGGGAGAACGTCTGGAGGCGTCTGGACTAGGTGGGAGGACGTCTGGAGGCGTCTGGACTAGGTGGGAGGACGTCTGGAGGCATCTGGACTAGATGGGAGAATGGCGAGTAATACACATTTATTCTAGATCTACAGAGTTATTCTAATGTCCAGAGATACTGGACACGCAGGTCCATTATATATTAATATTAGAGTTATTCTAATGTCCAGAGATACTGGACACACAGGTCCATTATATATTAATATTAGAGTTATTCTAATGTCCAGAGATACTGGACACACAGGTCCATTATATATTAATATTAGAGTTATTCTAATGTCCAGAGATACTGGACACACAGGTCCATTATATATTAATATTAGAGTTATTCTAATGTCCAGAGATACTGGACACGCAGGTCTATTATATATTAATATTAGAGTTATTCTAATGTCCAGAGATACTGGACACACAGGTCCATTATATATTAATATTAGAGTTATTCTAATGTCCAGAGATACTGGACACACAGGTCCATTATATATTAATATTAGAGTTATTCTAATGTCCAGAGATACTGGACACACAGGTCCATTATATATTAATGTTAGAGTTATTCTAATGTCCAGAGATACTGGACACACAGGTCCATTATATATTAATATTAGAGTTATTCTAATCTCCAGAGATACTGGACACACAGGTCCATTATATATTAATATTGGGTTTTCAGGTTCTTCCTCCATCTTGTCTGGACATGAGAGTGAAGCTGCGCTGAGCAGAGCATCATGTTACATCCAACCAGACCAGATGGAGGTCTGAGCTCATCACTCAGACCCTTTCAAAACAAAGAGACATTTGCTTAGACTTTTCAAAATAAAGGTCATGGAAAAAGTCAGTCACAGAGAGAAACAAAAGTCTTGAGTTTCAACAGGAGTCTGAAGAATTCATATATATATATATATATATATATATATATATATATATATATATATATATATATATATATATATATATATACACTGTAGATACATATGTAATTTAAAATCATTTTTTTATTATTCATACAGTCAATGGGAGAACATCTCAGATTTTTTTAAATCAATCATCCAATAATGTGACATCATTTATTTTCTGTTATATCATAACTCTCTAAAACTGATCAGCATTAATAATATGAGAAAATACCAGATTAATGTAGAAATGTATAAATTCATACATAACATAATAATGAATATAGTGATTATGATATTTTCAGTAGAAGCTTGAAATAAAGAGTCAATAACTTGTAAATATTGAAACTTCTACTACTTTAAGTGACGAAATCTAATGTGTAATATGATTATTAAGTCAGTCAGTTATAAATGATAAACTAATGTGTAATATGATTATTAGGACAGTAAGTTATAAATGATGAAGCAGTACTTTATGATTCAGCTGATTGGACAAACACACAAGAGGTCAAAGGTCAAACCCCAAACAGACAATCTGTCCTCTGACGAAGACACGACAACATCACAGTTAACACAAGAATCCCAAAATACCAAATACAGAAACCAGATCTGAGGAAGTTTGTGGTCAGTAATTATTATATTTGCAGAATAAAGGGACTCCTGCCAAGGCCCCCACCCCCACCCGTTAGTGAGTCCTGTTATTGGACACCTTGTTGGGCAACAACGCTCAGGTGCAGCCTGGTCGGAGAGGGAGGATCATGTCTTTATTGGCCGAGATACGGACGTGTCCCTGGCAGAGGACTAGAGATCATGAAGACGTTTCATGGTTCAGAGGGGGTCTGTGGGGGCCGAGTGGGTCTGTGGGGACTCAGGGGGTCTGTGGGGGCCGATGGTTCCACTAAGACAACGTGTCTCCTCAGATCAAACTGCCCTCCTTCTCACCTTCTGACAGCTAACCAATCAGATTAAAGTCAACTTTTAATGATACAGCGCCAAATCACAGCAACAGTTAATGCATGCAGGCCCTGCTGCTCCTCCTACTCCTGCTGCTCCTCCTACTCCTGCTCCTGCTCCTCCTGCTCCTCCTCCTGCTCTTCCTGCTCCTGCTGCTCCTCCTACTCCTGCTCCACCTGCTCCTCCTCTTCCTGCTCCTGCTCCTCCTGCTCCTCCTCCTCCTGCTCCTCCTCTTCCTGCTCCTCCTGCTCCTGCTCCTGCTCCTCCTGCTGCTCCTCCTGCTCCTCTGCTCCTCCTCTCCTGCTCCTGCTGCTCCTCCTGCTCCTCCTACTCCTGCTGCTCCTGCTGCTCCTCCTGCTCCTGCCGCTCCTCCTACTGCTCCTTTTCTTTCTTTTGTTGTGCTGCTACTCTTATTGCTCTTATTGCTCCTATTGCTCCTATTACTGCTGCTCCTGCTCCTATTCCTTTTGCTAATACACCTCCTCCTGCTGCTACTACACCTCCTGCTGCTACTATTCCTTCAGCTGCTACTACTCCTCCTGCTGCTACTATTCCTCCTGCTGCTACTGCTGCTGTTACTCCTTCTGCTGCTGCTGCTCCTGCTGCTGCTACTGCTGTTCCTGCTGCTGCTCCTACTCCCCCTGCAGCTGCTGCTGTTCCTACTCCTGCTCCTGCTGCTGCTCCTACTCCTCCTGCTGCTGTTCCTACTCCTCCTGCTACTGCTGCTCCTGCTACTGCTGCTGCTACTCCTTCTGTTGCTGCTGCTCCTGCTGCTACTGCTGCTGCTGCTGCCACTCCTTCTGCTCCTGCTGCTACTGCTGCTGCTGCTGCCACTCCTTCTGCTGCTGCTGCTCCTGCTACTGCTGCTGCTACTCCTTCTGCTGCTGCTGCTGTTCCTGCTGCTGCTGCTCCTACTCCCCCTGCTGCTCCTACTCCTCCTGCTGCTACTGCTGTTCCTGCTGCTACTCCTTCTGCTGCTACTATTCCTGCTGCTTCTGCTCCTACTCCAGTAGCTACTCCTGTTGCTGTTGCTGCTGCTCCTCCTGTTAGTAGTACTGCTCCTACTGCTACTGCTGCTACTACTACTACTGCAGCCAGGGCAATAAACTTCCATTTATGACTCACTATGAAACGCGTGAATCTTTCCCATGCGCTGGCTTTCGACTGTCCTTCTTTTAAGAAGGTGTGAGCCATCCTGAACATCTCATCAGTGTAGTGTCCTCCACCGTTATCTGACACCATCTCATCTACTTTACACAGGAAGTCTCTGACCTGCTCTCTGCTTCTTTTGGCTTTGTTGTCAAACACGCAGAATCTCCGCCCACACATGGAGACCAGTTTAGACACATGTTGGTTGGACCGGATCAAATCATCAATGGACTGACTTCCCAGCTGGTCTCCATAAGTGAACAGCACCATGGAGTACTTCAGGGTATCTCTGGTGAACAGTTGTGGAACCAGCTCAAACAGTTTGATGTCTCCTTCTGTGATTTTACCTAGTCTGACCACAATAACGAAGGCATGAGGTCCTGGACTGGCCTCTACTACTGACTTCATGATCCCGTCATACAGGTCATTACCAGTCGGATCAGTGAAACCTGGAGTATCGACCACAGTGACCTTACGACCCCCCACTGTGGCGGACCCAGAGACAGTCTCAGCACTGACTGAATCAAAGCCACAGCCTGACTTAAACTGATTTGATCCTAAGATGGTGTTCCCAGAGGAACTTTTCCCAGCTCCAGGAAGACCGATCAGCACCACCCTCCGGGCGTTGGGATCATCAGCTGGAAGACACAAAGCACATAAACCGATGAGTTAAACTTCTTATAACTACTGTCTGAAAACTCATTAGTGGGGGTGTACTGGAGAGGTGCCTCAAGCAGTTGTGGTGGATCTATAATCTGCAGATAGAGCAGGTCTAGACTGCTCTATAATCTACATATAGAGCAGGTCTAACAGTCACAGTGAAGATCATGGAACAATGACTAGAAATAGTAGTTTTTAGTAGTTCATGGCATAGCAGCACACTGCACGGCGTTACAGGGTGTAGTGGGGCACTGCAGGGTGTAGCTGGTCATGGCAGGGCATAGCAGCGCGCAGAGCAAGACCACCGGGGCAGCTCCAACCATGATTTATGTGCCACTCTAATCCAAGGAAAACTGCCGGGTGAAAAAGAACATAAGGACTCCGAGGAATCAGATCCCCAGAAGTAGATCAGTAACAAGCATTTCTGGGACGGGATGCATACAAATGGAAAGAGAGCGGAGAGAGGATCTCAGTGTGTCAAAGGAAGTCCCCCGGTCTAGAACTATTACAGCAGAACCAAGAGCTGGTGCAAGGCAGACCTGAGCCGGTTCTATAGGGGTCGGTAGATGAGTCTAACTACAATGGAGAGAAGCAGAGAAGAGAAGGGGTTCTGTGTCTACAGCTATACCCCCTCCACCGCCGGTGTAGGCGGACGCTGCGACTCCTCACTGCCCAACTATAAGCTTTATCAAAGAAGACAGTTTTGAGGCCTTTTAATTTCAATATCCTATTAAACGGATTTACTTCCATTCAAGCTCGCCCACCTAACCCCAGTGGCAGATGATTGGTAGAAATCTGCCTTTAGAGAACCAATGCAACTCCCATGTTGAAAAATAGGCTTCAGGTTGTTCATTGGCCTGCTGTTAGTATTATTAAAAGAAGAGGAACAATCTTTTCCACCGGTGATCAAGCATCTATTAAAATGTATGAAGAACACATCGTCAACAGTTTTACAGTTTACTGAACTTGACTTTCGTACCCTTGTACTTGTGTAATGATAATAAAGTTCAGTCTAATCTAATCCAATGTATAGCTGCAGGCTTATCAGCTCCCAGAGAGTACAACCACCTCCCCCCCAAATGTTATGCATTTCCCCTCATGAAGAGATTGTTATGAGCTCTTCAGAGTTGTAACTACCACTACCAGTGTCTATGTTTTCTCTGAGTTTAGAGAACATGTCAACAAAATATTAATAGAATAATTTAATAAATGGCAAGTTTTGTTAATGAACACCATCTAATTCCACTAAAGAGGTGTAACCTGTCTTTCTACCCATGCCTCTAAAGTCTCTTTTGATAATAAGTTCTATTTTAATATTTGAATTTGTGGAAATCAGATTTTAGCTTTAGCTTGACAGCAACAGCATGATGAAACCCACCGGAGTAGACCCAGGTCTGGATCCCACACTGGGAGCGTTAGTATATTTGACCCCAGTATGTTTCACAGACATTCTTGTTAGTTTAAATATTAATTGAGATAGTCCGCAGGTTTTGGCCATAGATATGAGCCGATTCTTTAAAGGGCAATTCTCAGAAAACCAACCAACATCTAGGTCTCTAGTAGATCCACTTCTGTAGTTTCCTTTGTAGACCTTTCCCACATGCAGTCCGAGTACAGTATGTTAGGGCGAGGGGCTCCGTAACGACAGCCAACCAACAACCTGAAGCCATGTGGCCTCAATGTCATATAGGTTAGGATCAGAGCCTTCTTCCTGGACAGTGGTCCAACCCCCCATTCCTCAGCTACTCATGCAGAGGTAACCCGCTGATGTCCTGTGTCCCGTGGGCAACAACAGCCGGTCTAAACTTGTCATTTTAGCTTTTATAGCTGCTGCTGGTTTGCATTGCTGGTAAACTGCCCTATTCTGTGTTTCTACTCTCAGTATGAATACAAATACCGCCCGTCAGCGGGTTACCTCTGTATGAGAAGCTGAGTAATAAGCGAGATGATGCAGAGCGATGCGCTCATTATTTTGAATCGAGTCCAGTGTTAGTCTTGCATCATCATGAGGATTTATTCTGAACTCTGATAATGAAGACGCTGTACGTCGATCTTTACGTAACATCGTCCATATACTGTATTATACTATTAATTTAAATAGATACATGTAAGAACGAGATCACACAGTACCTGGGGAGTCAGGCTGGTCCTCGGGGGTGAGGTGGCCGGACTTCCGCAGCAGCTCTCTGACTTGTTCTTCATCGTCTTTCTCATTATCGAAGAGGTGATATGCCCCCGCAAACTTTCTAACAACTTCTGGAAGCATTCCTTCCTCTTCCTCTTTATCTTTATCTTGAAAGATGAAGTCCTCCACTGTCCCGCCCTCTAACATATCACCCCCAGTGAAGAGCAGGTAACTCTTCTCCACCCCCTGAGGCCCGAGGACTCTCATAGCTGCTCTCGCAGCCTTCTGGTCCTCCTCAGTGAACCGTCCAACTCTGATCACCACCAGGAACAGACAAGGTCTGGAGGACTGCAGGAGGTCCTGACAGTACTCCTTAATCTTCTTGTTTTTGGCCTTGCTGTCTAAAACCCCCGGAGTGTCGACCACTGAGATCTGTTTCCCCAACACAGTTCCTCTTTGTTCAGAGATCTCCGTCGTCACTGGTTTACAGCCCAGCTTAGACTTAAACGCTGGTCTTTCCAGGATGGTGTTTCCTGAAGCACTCTTACCGACTCCTGATTTTCCAATCAGGACGATGGTGAGATCTGGATCCAGATGTGGAGGAAGAACTGGGCTCATGTCTGTGGATCAGAGGACCTGCTGGAGAAAAGGACCAGATTCAGTACAAAGGTACACTGTCAGAGGTCAGTTAAGGGGGGACAAGGGTGGCCATTTCCCCCTTAATATTAAACCTAGACCCCCT
>JABXJD010000340.1:387500-405000 GCA_013375575.1 Percina caprodes
TAAAATTGAATAAACTTTATTGAAACCCAGGTGAGCTTCATGCTGACCTGCAGCGTCCACACAGTGCTGGCGCACGGCGTCGGGGATAAGCCCCTCCCACTGGCGGACATATTGCTTGAGGGCGGCGCCAGCGTCCAGAACACCCTGCTCATGGCTCTCAAAAGGGGCGGAGCTAGGTGATGTCATCAGGGCTTCCACCAATCTGGTGACTTTGGGAGCAATGCCGCAGCGTCGGTACACACCGTCCACCTTCAGACCTGACACACACACACACACACACACACACACACACACACACACACACACACACACACACACACACACACACACACACACACACACACACACACACACACACACACACACACTTTTAAAAAGAGGAAAAAACACTTTTTTTGCGCAAAAGCCACTTAAACCGTACATACTGTATTATGGCAGGGGGAATGAGATGGGGAGACGCCAAAGAAGGGGGAATGAGATGGGGAGACGCCAGAGAAGGGGGAATGAGATGGGGAGACGCCAGATTAGGGGGAATGAGATGGGGAGACGCCAGAGCAGGGGGAATGAGAGGGGGAGACGCCAGATTAGGGGGAATGAGGCGGGGAGATGCCAGAGCAGGGAGATTGAGGCACTGATATAAGAGAGAGGGGAATGAGAGGCTGAAGTAAGAGCAGGGGGAATGAGAGTCTGATGTAAGAGAGAGGGGAATGAGAGTCTGGTGTAAAACATAGGGGAATGAGAGTGATGTAAGAGCAGGGGGAATGAGAGGCTGATGTAAGAGCAGGGGCAATGAGAGGCTGATGAGAGGGGGGAATGACAAACCGACCGTGGGCGGTGATGTGGGAGATGCAGCGCTCCACGGCCGTCGGGACCGAACCCCGTGACATCACTGGATACAGAGACTGACGAGCTGGGCTCTGATTGGCTGCCAGGGGACGCTGGGGAGCCGCTCTCTGATTGGTCAGAGCTCTCTGCAGATGCCTGAACCAGGATTGGCAGCTGTGCTGCTCCTCGAACCGCAAAGCTATGCTCCTGATGGGAAACACCACAGGTCAGGAAACCTCTTAACTAACTAACTCACTCACTCACTCACACACTCATTAACCCGCTAACTAATGGGAAAACCACGACAGGTCAGGAAACCCTTTAAACCAACCCTTCAACCAACCAGCCAGCCAGCCAGCCAGCCAACCAACCAACCAACCAACCAACCCTTCAACCAACCAGCCAGCCAGCCAGCCAGCCAACCAACCAACCAACCAACCAACCAACCCTTCAACCAATCAACCAACCCTCCAACCAACCAACCAACCAACCAACCCTCTAACCATCCATCAGCCAACTAACCAAACCTCCAACCAGTAAACCAACCAACCAACCAACCCTCCAACCAACCAACAACAAACCAACCCCTTTTAACCAACCAACCAACCAACAAACCAACCAACCAACCCTCTAACCAACCAACCAACCAACCCTTCAACCAACCAACCAACCCTCTAACCAACCATTCAACCAACCAACCAACCCTCCAACCAACCCTCTAACCAACCAACCAAACCTCCAACCAGTAAACCAACCAACCAATCCTGTAACCCTCTAACCAACAAACTAACCAACCAACCAACCAATCCTCTAACCCACCAACCCATCAACTCAGACAGACAGACAGTTAGCTCAGAGACAGACAGTTCAGAGACAGTTCAGAGACAGACAGTTCAGAGACAGAGAGACAGTTCAGAGACAGAGAAACAGACAGTATACGTCGTCACCTCTAACCAACCAACCCTCCAACTAACCAACCCTCTAACCAACCAACCCTCCAACTAACCCTCTAACCAACCAACCCTCTAACCAACCAACCCTCCAACCAACCCTCTAACCTACCAACCCTCCAACCAACACACCAACCATTCAACCAACCAACCCTTCAACCAACCCTTCAACCAACCAACCAACCCTCCAACCAACTAACTAACCAACCCTCTAACCAACCAAGCAACCAATCCTCTAACCCTCTAACCAACCAACCAACCAATCCTCTAACCCTCTAACCAACCAAGCAACCAATCCTCTAACCCTCTAACAAACCAACCAACCAATCCTCTAACAAACCAACCAACCAATCCTCTAACCCTCTAACAAACCAACCAACCAACCAACCAACCCACCAACTCAGACAGACAGTTCAGAGACAGAGAGACAGACAGTATATGTCCTCACCTGTCTCCCGTCACCATGGTGATGATGTTTTCAGACGGAACCATTTCTGAAAAGAAGAATTTCAGATTTAAAATCTTCTGTTAACAGGAAGTTCATTTAAACCATTAAAATAAATCAAACCCATTCTGACAGAATACACAGAGATGGAATAAAATATTTATAACATGTAATATAAGATATCTAAGATGTAATATAAGATATCAGATTTTATCTTGATAATATTCGGCTTATGTGACCAACGCTGATGGAAACCTTATCTGCTGAATAAATAATGAATTTATTTCTGCCTCTCTGGGAACCATCACCTTACCGTGGTGGAGAGGTTTGTGTGTCCCTATGAACCTGAGGGCTGTGTTGTCTGGAGCTATGTGCTCCCGATAGGGTCTCCCATGGCAAAGTAGTCTCAGAGGAGGGGCCAGGCAAAGAATGGTTCAAATACCCTATGGAAAAGCAAGAAAGGGATCGAGGGACCCTGCCCGGAGGAAGCCCGGGCCCCCCGTCTGGAACCAGGACCGGGAACCGCCTGGAGCCAGGGAACCGCTGGGGTTGGGTCTGTCGGGTCTGTCGAAGCCCCTGACCTTCACTGCCACCCATGTGGCAGCGAAGGTCAGGGGCTTCAACAGACCAGACCCGGGGGCCAGAGGCTCTGGGGAGGTGGAACGTGACCTCTCTGTGGGGGAAGGAGCCGGAACTTGTTTGGGAGGTGGAGCGCTACCAGTTAGATCTGGTGGGGCTTACCATTACACACACAGTCTCGATTCTGGAACCGTATTCCTGAATAAAGGTTGGACTCTCTCTCCCTACTCCGGAGTTTCCCAGGGTGTGAGGCACCGGGCGGGTGTGGGGATACTCACAAGCCTCCGGCTGAGCGCCACTGCGTTGGAGTTTACCCCGGTGGACGAGAGGGTCGCCTCCCTATGCCTGCGGGTGATGGGGGGGGGGGGGGGGCTGTGACTGCTGTTTGTGCATATGGACCAAACAAGAGTTCGGAGTATTTGGCCTTCTTGGAGACCTTGAATGGAGTTCTGTATGGGGCTCCAGTAGGGCAGACCATAGTTCTGCTGGGGGACTTCAGCTCACACGTGGGTGATGATGGCGATACTTGGAGAGGCTTGATGGGGAAGGACCGGCTTCCCTGATCTGAACCAGAGTGGTTGTCTGTTGTTGGACTTCTGTGCTAGTCATGGATTGTCCATGACAAACACCATGTTCGAACATAGGGATGCTCATAAGGTCAATGATTGATTTTATAATCGTTTCATCTGATCTGAGGCCGTATGTTTTGGACACTCGGGTGAAGAGAGGGGCAGAGCTGTCAACTGATCACCATCTGGTGGTGAGTTGGGTCAGGGGGTGGGGGAGGACTCGGGGCAGACCTGGTAAGCCCAAACGGGTAGTGCGGGTAAATTGGGAACGTCTGGAGGACGCCCCTGTCCGATGTGATGTTGTCCCATATTGATCATATGATGGTAGACGATCCATTTTGAAAAACTTGTTTGTTGACTATTATCTCCAGTTTGAGCTACACTCTGTATGAAACTACTACTACTACTACTACTACTACTACTACTACTACTACTACCGTGGTGAGTGAGCGCGCTCAGATCCATGGTCAGCGCCTGCTGGGGGGGGCTGTGGACGGGATAAACGCTGACTCCGTCCTCCCACAGCAACGCCCACGCGTCCCACTGACTCGAGGCCCCACCCACCTCAACGACACACACTTTACTGACGGCAGAGGCCCCGCCCACCTCAGCGTAGGACACGCCCCCCGGGAGAATCACCTGGAGACATAAACAGAGTTAAGTTGAAATATTGGGAGAAAATAATTGGACATTAAACTTCAGAAATTTGGAATATTTCGAGAATAATATTAACTTTAATTTAACGAGGACAGGTGTGACCTCTGTGTAACTTTATATCTTTAAATATTATAATAGCAATAACCTGTTTGAATCTCCTTTCTTTCTGTGTGTGTATACACACACACACACACACACACACACACACACACACACACACACACACACACACACACACACACACACACACACACACACACACACACACACACACACACACACACACACACACACACACACACACACACACACACACACACACACACACACACACACACACACACACACACACACACACACACACACACACACACACACACACACACACACACACACACACACAGCCAGGTGTACCTTGAGGATGTGATACAGGTGAGTCAGCAGCACCTCCTGGCTGTCAGCAGCACAGATCAGCTGATCACTCAGGGTCACCATCTCAAACTGGTCGCTGCAACACACACACAGAGAGAGGGAGGGAGGGAGGGAGGGAGAGAGGGAGGGAGGGAGAGAGGGAGAGGGAGGGAACATACCCAATAAATATAATAATTAATAATCATTAATTACATTTATATAGCGCTTTGTCATAGACACTCAAACTGGTGGCTGCAACACAGAGAGAGGGGGAGGGAGAAGATAGGTAGGATGGAGGGATGGATGGATGGATGGATGGATGGATGAGGAAGGGATGATGGATAGATAGATACATGGAAAGATGGATGAATGAAAGGATGGATGGAAGTCAGTCAAAATCACCATTAAATGGTCACAATAGATCGCATGGAGCATAAAAATACAGAGTATCTATATATGGATTCATCCATTGAGCCTCTTTGTTGTTTTCTTATGTTATTCAGTGTACAGTGAACCCTCGTTTATCACGGGGGTTACGTTCCAAAAAGAACCCGTGAGGCGAAATCCCTGAAGTAGTAACCTTTATTTTTTTTACAATTATTATACGATGAAATACTCCATTATACACTGAAACCAAAGAACAAAACCTTTTTACAGGCCCAAGCATTTGTTTAACAAATAAAAGTACTGTATAAACATTTTTTTTTTTTTTTACAAATAACTACTGTACTGTAAAATAATAATTTTAATCATCAATACGAACTGAAGGCTTCAAATTGCGGAGATCAGCACCGCCCCCCCCCTCTCCCCGCGACCAGAGTCATTGGATTAGAACGGGAGAAAATGAAAAATGATTATGAAAAAAATATACAAAGTACAGTAGGAAAAATAGTGAATAGTAACTGTGTATTTCACTGCTCTGACTGAGCCGCTGCATCCCGACTCCGCTCTGTAGCGTTTTCTTCTTCTACAGCCCGCGGTGCAGGTGTGTTTCTTCTTCTACAGCCCGCGGTGCAGGTGTGTTTCTTCTTCTACAGCCCGCGGTGCAGGTGTGTTTCTTCTTCTAAAGCCCGCGGTGCAGGTGTGTTTCTTCTTCTAAAGCCCGCGGTGCAGGTGTGTTTTTCTTCTAAAGCCCGCGGTGCAGGTGTGTTTCTTCTTCTAAAGCCCGCGGTGCAGGTGTGTTTCTTCTTCTAAAGCCGCGGTGCAGGTGTGTTTCTTCTTCTAAAGGCCGCGGTGCAGGTGTGTTTTTCTCCTAAAGCCCGCGGTGCAGGTGTGTTTCTTCTTCTAAAGCCCGCGGTGCAGGTGTGTTTCTTCTTCTAAAGCCCGCGGTGCAGGTGTGTTTCTTCTTCTAAAGCCTGCGGTGCAGGTGTGTTTCTTCTTCTACAGCCCGCGGTGCAGGTGTGTTTCTTCTTCTAAAGGCCGCGGTGCAGGTGTGTTTCTTCTTCTAAAGCCTGCGGTGCAGGTGTGTTTCTTCTTCTACAGCCCGCGGTGCAGGTGTGTTTCTTCTTCTAAAGGCCGCGGTGCAGGTGTGTTTCTTCTTCTAAAGCCCGCGGTGCAGGTGTGTTTCTTCTTCTAAAGCCCGCGGTGCAGGTGTGTTTCTTCTTCTAAAGCCCGCGGTGCAGGTGTGTTTCTTCTTCTAAAGCCCGCGGTGCAGGTGTGTTTTTCTTCTAAAGCCCGCGGTGCAAGTGTGTTTTTTCGAGAGAGTAACATAGTTATCGGTAGTTGTTGTCGCTCTTTTTTCTTCTGGACAAAAAAAACTCTTATAAACCGACATGCCACCATTGATTATGTTGCAGAATGCAGAACACAACGCATGATGCAAATCCGTGAAGCAGCGAGACCGTGAAAGGTGAACCGTGATATAGCGACGGTTCACTGTATTATTTTTTGCATTAATATTTAATACATCTGTGTGTTCATGTCTGCTCCAACCACCACGGCCAGCTCATCAGAAATATTAATTTCTTTGGTAATATCCGATTGGAGGAGTCTCCACCAGAGACAGAGGAGTGTCTGCCAGAGACAGAGGAGACTGAGGAGTCTCCACCAGAGGGAGATGTTTTCTCACATATCCGTCCATCAGACCTGTCCCTGTGAGCTTCATTGTTCTCACTACAGGTAAAACACCAGCAGGACAAAGGAGATGATCGTTGACTTCAGGAGGAAAACATCCCCTTTCTCACCGGTGAGCATCCAGGGATCGGACATCGAGGTAGTGGAGAGCTACAGATTCCTGGGTGTTCACCTGAACAATAAACTGAACTGGACTGATAACACCCATGCACTCTACAAGAAGGGCCAGAGTCGCCTCCATCTGCTGAGGAGACTCAGGTCCTTTGGAGTGTGCAGGACTCTCCTCAGGACTTTCTAGGACTCTGTGGTGGCCTCTGCCATCCTTTGTGCTGTGGTCTGCTGGAAGGGGGCAGCTCGGACCGGGTCAGGAGCAGACTCAATAGACTGATCAGGAGAGCAAGATCTGTCCTGGACTGTCCTCTGGACCCCGTAGAGAAAGTAGGGGAGAGAAGGATGTTAGCCAAGCTGACATCCATCATGGACAACACCTCCCCCACATGACACTGTGGGGTCCCTGAGCAGCTCCTTCAGCAGCAGACTGATACCCCCCCCCCGCCCCCCCTACATGACACTGTAGGGTCCCTGAGCAGCTCCTTCAGCAGCAGACTGACACCCCCCGCCCCCCCTACATGACACTGGGGGGTCCCTGAGCAGCTCCTTCAGCAGCAGACTGATACCTGATCTGCTCCACCCACTCTCTGTTTATCTTTATTATCGTAGTACTTACTTTTCAATATTTATGGTCACAGATTAATATAATTTATATTATGCTACCTACTTTATTTTACTTTATTAATCTAATTACACATTCAATTTAATTTTAACGTCACTTTCTTGTACCATGGCAACCGCACATTAAAACACCTTTATCTGACGCCGCTCTGCTGACTCTCAGTCCACCTTCTAATCATTGGCTGTTGTTCGCCTGTTTTATGTGTGTTTACTTGTTTGTGTGTTTTTGTTCTTTTGCTGTTATTGTAGGAAATGCTGCTGCTGTAATAAGGACATGTCCCCGCTGGGGGATGAATGAAGTATAATCTAAAGTAAAGAAAGACTGAAGCAGTCTGAAGGGGGACAGGACGAGTGTGTCTTCACTGAGACATTCAGAAGACGGATCCCAAGGAGACATCTTACCCGTCTTTCAGGAAGACAGACAGGACTTCCCGCAGGTCGAGGACGTCACACGCCGCCGACTGGTTCTCCAACGAGAAGAGAAAACGATCTTCCTCCAGTTTACCATGGAGCTCCTCGTCTTCCTCACCTACACACACACACACACACACACACACACACACACACACACACACACACACACACACACTTTGTTAATGTGAGCCCTAGTATATAGGTATGGCGCTGATAATGATCCCGAGCTCTAGAGACAGTTAATGAGCAACAGGAGTTAGACTCATCCAATCAGGTGGCTCAGGCTACCTGAGCGAGTGGAGTAACGTCTCCTATTGGCTGACTGGGGCAGGTGAGGCGGGACGTCTGAAAGAAGAAGAAGAAGAAGAAGAAGAGGAGGAGTAAGAATCAGAGCCAGGTGCCACTCCTTTAACCCTCCTGCTGTCAAAGACTTTCTATCACTAACTATGACAAAGGACACTGGAGACCGTCACACATGTGGAAAAAACTACAAAAATGGAGGAAAACAAACAAAAGCATTCTTTTTTTAAACTAAAAAAAGTGTGTGTGTGTTACCTGTGTATCTGTGTGTGTTACTTGTGTGTGTGCTACCTGTGTATCTGTGTGTGTTACTTGTGTGTGTGTTACTTGTGTGTGTGTGTTACCTGTGTGTGTGTGTGTTACCTGTGTGTGTGTGCGTTACCTGTGTGTGTGTGCGTTACCTGTCTGTGTGTGTGTGTGTTACCTGTGTACTCATTGAGGCGTAGCAGCTCTGTCTGCAGAGCCTGATTGGCTCTCTCAGCCAGCAGGATAGGGGCGGGACTCTGTAGGTCCGTCTGACGCACCTGATTGGATGACGTCATTTAAACATAATCACAAACCAACGATAGAATAATACTTCAGGTCTGTGTGTGTGTGCTATCTGTGTGTGTGTGCTATCTGTGTGTGTGTGTTATCTGTGTGTGTGTGTTATCTGTGTGTAACCTGTGTGTGTGTGTGTTTATAAGATTAATCATTAATGATTAGACCTTTGCTCCTGAGCAGATCAGAGACATCGTTTCTTCTACGTCGTCTCCACACACCACCTGGCGCAGCCTCTGAAACACACACACACACACACACACACACACACACACACACACACACACACACACACGTATTTACTAGGTGTTGTTACTATGGAAACAGATATGTAGTATAAGAGTCAGACCTGTATTTACCTGGTGTTGTTACTATGGAAACATATGTAGTGTAAGACTGAGACCTGTATCTACCTGGTGTTACTATGGAAACAGATATGTAGTATAAGACTCAGACCTGGTCCATGAGGTCCGGTGATGATGTCAGAGCGTGCACCCGCCTGTAACGCCCCCTCCTGTATTTATCCTGGATGAACTTTGACCTCTCCTCATCCGACGACTCTGGGCGCAGCTGCTCCACCACCGGTATCGCCGGAGCCCACACCTGATTGGCCAGACGGTTACCATAGCGAAGAAACAGCTGGGAGAGGAACATGTCAAAGGTCAGGTAACACTCTGCTGTGTACATTCATATATGATTGGTTCAGTCCACCCACACATGTATCAGTGGTTCAGTCCGCCCCACACATGTATGAGTGGTTCAGTCCGACCCCCACCTGTAGGAGTGGTTCAGTCCAGATCTTGTTGTCCATCTTCAGACTGCGTACCTTGGACAGGCTGCTGCCCAGAGCACGATGCTGACCTGAGGACACGCACAGTCAGTGTCACTATTTATCCTGGACAGAGGTGCCGCAACTGAGGAAAGGATACCGGCTTTGTGGGTGCGGGGACAGAGGTTAGACACAGAGACAGAGGACAGGGATGGAGGTTAGACACAGATCTAGAGGACGGGGACAGAGAGACAGAGGACAGGGACGCAGAGACAGAGGACAGGGACATAGGGGACGGACCTACCTGCACAGGCCTGACAGATGACCAGCAGCAGGTTGACCGACGCCCACTCAGGATTGGCCGAGCCACAGTCTCCACACACTTTGTTGTCAGGATTGTCCCAGAGACGCAGCGCCACCTGGCTGCTGGACAGAGCGCTGCAGATGGCCGAGGACAGACTGTCCAACCAGGTGGACAGTTCCTTCGACGAATCAACAGACAGACTGCAAGCAGGGGGCGGGGCCAAATGGAGGAACAAAGGAACAAGAAAGATCAAGAAAGACGTAAGGATTTAATATAAAGACAGAAAACCTACGTATTTAAGTACGTACTTGAAGGTCTTGTATGGAGTGTTGAGGGTAAACGAGTGTTTCCCTTTAGGTTTGACCGAGGCTACATTCAGGGCGACGGAGAAGGAGGCGATGCCCAGCTGGAAACCTTCCTTGTTGGGGTAAATCCACAGGTCATGACCCCAGAGTGCGGCGTAGGAGCGGCTCCGTGGTTCCTTGATGGTGATTGGTCCATGGAGTTCAGGGGGGGCGGGGCTTGGCGTACCTCGAGATGCCAGCAGAGACGTGACCCAACCTTCATGAACCTCTGAGACGATAAAAAGACAGAGGATGAGTTCCACACCTCACAGATACCGAGATCTGGAACTCATGGCGCATATATATATATATATATATATATATTTAATCTCTGCTTTCAGCTCATTGAAACCCATCTTTCCAGTCCAGTGAGACCTTTGGGAAATAACAGGGGGACGGGGTGGTGGGGCAGTGTCCCCAGACTGATCTAGACCATAATATTCTCACCATCGCTATGAGCCACGAAGTCATAATGTTTCTTCTTGAAGTAGACGGAGAATCGGCCTTTGTCCTGTTTCTTCACCTTGGTGACACTGGAGACATGGAAGAGGACCTCGCTGAACTGGTCCTGGCAAACAAAACAAGCACCCCCATCACTGATGGATGGACACACACAGACTGGAAAGAGGGACAGAGATAGAGATAGAGAAACTGATGTAGAGAGACAGACATAGCCTAGAGAGAAAGGCGTAGAGAGACTGTCCAGCGAGACAGACATAGAGGGGCAGATGTAGAGAGACAGGCATAGAGAGACTGTCCAGAGAGACAGACATGGAGAGACAGACGCAGAGAGACTGTCCAGAGAGACAGACGTAGAGAGACTGTCCAGAGAGACAGCCATAGAGAGACTGATGTAGAGAGACGCTGACTTACTGTGCGTTTCTTCCACAGAGACATCAGCTGTCCGTCCAATGTCGCCCATAAGACATTGTGTCTGTTAGAGAGACATGTCCATAGGTCAGAGTGAGTCCCTAACAGCTTGATGTCTTTTAACCCACAACACAACGTAATGAGTGAAATAATCAGTGACCAATCAATAACAATAACATGATGATGGTGATGATGATGATGAGGTAGGGGGTGTGTATGTGATGTAGGGGGTGTGTATGTGATGTAGGGGGTGTGTATGTGATGTAGGAGGTGTGTACGTGATGTAGGGGTGTGTATGTGATGTAGGAGGTGTGTATGTGATGTAGGGGTGTGTATGTGATGTAGGGGGTGTGTATGTGATGTAGGGGTGTGTATGTGATGTAGGGGGTGTGTATGTGATGTAGGGGTGTGTATGTGATGTAGGGGTGTGTATGTGATGTAGGGGTGTGTATGTGATGTAGGAGGTGTGTATGTGATGTAGGGGTGTGTATGTGATGTAGGGGGTGTGTATGTGATGTAGGGGGTGTGTATGTGATGTAGGAGGTGTGTATGTGATGTAGGAGGTGTGTATGTGATGTAGGGGTGTGTATGTGATGTAGGGGTGTGTATGTGATGTAGGGGTGTGTATGTGATGTAGGGGGTGTGTATGTGATGTAGGGGTGTGTATGTGATGTAGGAGGTGTGTATGTGATGTAGGAGGTGTGTATGTGATGTAGGGGGTGTGTATGTGATGTAGGGGTGTGTATGTGATGTAGGGGTGTGTATGTGATGTAGGGGGTGTGTATGTGATGTAGGGGGTGTGTATGTGATGTAGGGGTGTGTATGTGATGTAGGGGTGTGTATGTGATGTAGGGGTGTGTATGTGATGTAGGGGTGTGTATGTGATGTAGGGGTGTGTATGTGATGTAGAGGGTGTGTATGTGATGTAGGGGGGGCAGTAGCTCAGTCCTTATTGCATTGTAATTTCCCCTTAGGGGATCAATAAAGAGGATAAATTATAAAATATTAAATTAATTGATGTTACTTGAAGCCCTTCCAGACGTCCAGCCAGCTGGCTCGGACCACGGCGCTCTGGGGCGCTGAACCCCCGCTGGCCCCCTTCTTCCTGGACACTCGGATAGTAGCTGCTCTGCAGGACAAACACACACACATTAATACGTCTTTAACACCAATACTCCGAGGGGGGACCAGGCTAATTGGACCAAAACTCCGAGGGGGACCAGACTCATTGGACCAATGCTCCGAGGGGGACCAGGCTCATTGGACCAGTTGGGGAGAGTTCTAGCCCGATCCGGCAACTCTCTTTACCCTGTCTCTCCTAGTTAGTCATGCTCTCCTAGTTAGTTATGCTCTCCCAGTTATGCTGTAATAGTTTTAGACTGCTGGGGGACTTCCTTTGACACACTGAGCTCCTCTCTCCTCTATCTTTTTATCCTTCTATCTTCCCATTTGTGTGCATCCATGTCCCAGAAATGCTTGCTTGTTACTAACCTAGTTACTAACCTAGTTACTAACCTAGTTACTAACCTAGCTCTGGGTAGTCATTCCCCGGAGTCCTTATGTTCTTTTCCCCCCAGCATGTTTCCTCGGATCAGGGAGGCTCCAAAATCATGGTAGCAGCTGTAGCCATGGTCCCGCTACACGTCCTGCGATGCCGTGTTCATCCTGCTACGTCCTGCTGTGCCTTGTAATGCCGCACAATTCCCTGCTAAGCCATGAACTACTACAAAGAACTACTACAAACTGTTATCTTTTCTGTGGCTGTTATTGCCACTCTTCATTCTAACCCCAACCGGTCGTCAGACACCGCCTACCAAGAGCCTGGGTCTGGGTCTGTCCGAGGTTTCTTCCTAAAAGGGAGTTTTTCCTCGCCACTGTCGCACTGTTGCTTGCTCTGGAGGGAACTACTAGAACTGTTGGGTCCTTGTAAATTCTGGAGTGTGGTCTAGACCTACTCTATCTGGTCTTGACCTACTCTATCTGTAAAGTGTCTTGAGATTACTCTTGTTATGAATTGATACTATAAATAAAATTGAATTGAATTGGACCAATAATCTGAGGGGGGGCCAGGCTCATCGGACCAATACTCCGAGTGGGGACCAGTGTCATCGGACCAATACTCCGAGGGGGCAGGCTCATTGGACCAATGCTCCGAGGGGGACAAGGCTCATTGGACCGATACTCCGAGAGGGGACCAGGCTCATTGGACCAATAATCTGAGGGGGGGCCAGACTCATTAGACCAATAATCTGAGGGGGGACCAGGCTCATCGGACCAATAATCTGAGGGGGGAGGCCAGGCTCATCAGACCAATACTCCGAGGGGGCCAGGCTCATCGGACCAATAATCTGAGGGGGGTCCAGGCTCATTGGACCAATACTCCGAGTGGGGACCAGTGTCATCGGACCAATACTCCGAGGGGGCAGGCTCATTGGACCAATGCTCCGAGGGGGACAAGGCTCATTGGACCGATACTCCGAGAGGGGACCAGGCTCATTGGACCAATAATCTGAGGGGGGGCCAGACTCATTAGACCAATAATCTGAGGGGGGACCAGGCTCATCGGACCAATAATCTGAGGGGAGGCCAGGCTCATCAGACCAATACTCCGAGGGGGGGGCCAGGCTCATCGGACCAATAATCTGAGGGGGTCCAGGCTCATTGGACCAATAATCTGAGGGGGGTCCAGGCTCATTGGACCAATAATCTGTGGGGGTCCAGGCTCATTGGACCCCGGCAACATAACTACAACATAACCACCCCTACGTGCTTGTAATGGTTGGAGGAAGTTTCATATTCTTTCGATTCGATTACATTGAAAAGCAAAAATAAAGAACTAATGTGTCTCTGCAGGGGTACCTGGGGGTCTTCTGTTTCAGAGGCTTTTGTGATTGGCCAGGAGGTTGAGGAGGGGGCGGGGCCGGCCGTTTGGGTATCAGTCGGGCTGCAGGATTGGACAGGAGGCTGCAGAGCACAACAGAAGCGTTAGCAACAGGAGAGCATGAGAGCGTTGTTGTAGCATTGTAGCATCTACACACATACTACGTACTTAGTGTTTGGGTTCTGATCAGGAGCCGGGTCGTCTCCCATTGGTCCTTTGGCTTCAGGGAGGGACTGGCTAGCTCCCGTATCCTCCTCCTCATTCGATGAATCACTTTCAGCTTCCTCTGTGCTCGTCCAACAAGCCAACACGGTGGAGTACCGCCGGTCCTCTCTGACGGCGCAAGGAGACTGCTTGTTACCTGGAACCAGAACCAAAGAAGAAGAATGAGACCAGGACTGTTCAAATCCTGACCCCTTCAACACTGGCACCTAAACCATATTTCAATCCTACAACATCACACAAAAAGAAATTACAACCCTAAGACACCAATTTATCTTTATTTCCCCGCTCCGCCTCCGTGAGCGTCTGTGTAACGTCAGACAGCCAATGACAGACATTCTTACATCTTGGTAGAAGCATGTTGCATGCTGATTGGCTCACTGATGCTGGTGAGATTTACCCTGAAATTGGGTATTAAATTACGAGGCATTTTCCAATACTCGATATTTTAGAGGTAAATCAGCCGATGCCTTAAAGGTGTTCGGTGCCCAGCAGGACTCACTGAACCAGGTGGAACTGCTGTAGTTTCCTAGAATTAAGTCCCGCCCTACTCTTCCTCTGATTGGCTTACCCTGATAAATTCCTGATCCTCATTTGCATAAAGTTGAATCCAGGTGACTTTTTGTAAATCAGGAGCATCCAGCCCAACGTGACCAGCAGCAGCTGCTGATTATTTATCACCTATAGTGAGTTTTCCTAAAATAAATCAGACGAGCCGCCATGTTGGTCTGTTTTGGAGACGGCGTTTGTCCAACCCGGTGCAACCGTGGCGGTTGTAGGAGGGTGGAGTCCGTTATCTCTGCTTGTCATTGGTCAGTGAAGAGAAACTGATAACTGAACATGGGAACATAACAGAGTCTATGGCCCCGACCACGGCTCGTAAATATCCCTAACCAATGCCTGTTTTCCCGTTGGCCCGGTATACCCTGGTATTCTTACCCTAACCGATCCCAGTCCTCATGCCTAACCAATCCCAGTCTTTATGCCTAACCCTAACCATGACAATCCCAGTCCTCATGCCTAACCATAACCAATCCCAGTCCTCATGCCTAACCATGACCAATCCCAGTCCTCATGCCTAACCCTAACCATGACCAATCCCAGTCCTCATGCCTAACCCTAACCATGACCAATTCCAGTCCTCGTGCCTAACCATTACCAATCCCAGTCCTCATGCCTAACCCTAACCAATCCCAGTCCTCATGCCTAACACTAACCAATCCCAGTCCTCATGCCTAGCCAATCCCAGTCCTCATATCTAGCCAATCCCAGTCCTCATGCCTAACCAATCCTAGTCCTCATGCTGAACCCTAACCATAACCAATCCCAGTCATCATGCCGAACCCTAACCAATCCCAGTCATCATGCCTATCCCAGTCCTCATGCCTAACCCTAACCAATCCCAGTCCTCATGCCTAACCATGACCAATCCCAGTCCTCATGCCTAACCCTAACCATGACCAATCCCAGTCCTCATGCCTAACCCTAACCATGACCAATTCCAGTCCTCGTGCCTAACCATTACCAATCCCAGTCCTCATGCCTAACCCTAACCAATCCCAGTCCTCATGCCTAACACTAACCAATCCCAGTCCTCATGCCTAACCAATCCTAGTCCTCATGCTGAACCCTAACCATAACCAATCCCAGTCATCATGCTGAACCCTAACCAATCCCAGTCCTCATGCCTATCCCAGTCCTCATGCCTAACCCTAACCAATCCCAGTCCTCATGCCTAACCCTAACCAATCCCAGTCCTCATGCCTAATCCTAACCAATCCAACCAACAAAGGCAGCGAGTAACAGCCAATCAGAGGCAGAGTAGGACAGGTCATTCCTGTCCTTCAGTACCTTCCTCTGTCGGCTCAGCAGCTCCCTCTAGTGGGGGTAACGTGACGTCAGCGTCCGGGTCCAACGTTGACATCACCAGCTGTGACAAGGCTCCAACGTCTGGACACAGACACACAGACACAGAGACACACACACACACACACACACACACAGAGACACACACACACACACACACACACACACACACACACACACAGAACATGTAGTTCAGGCAAGCAACCAGCGTGTGTGTGCGTGTGTGTGTGTGTAAGATATTTATCACGTCTGCTGTCAGGAGAATGGCTTGAGAGACTCACACGGGTACAGGTGTACATGTTGAATAGTGTGTAATATGTTAATATGTCAGCGAGAATGGCAGCAACAACCAAAGCCAAGTAATGTGTGTGTGTGTGTGTGTGTGTGTGTGGGGTTGAACTATAATCCACACCTGCCCGACTAATGGCGAGTCAAACCCAGCTGTCAATCATGATGTTTCAGCCCATATTTACAGAATAAAATAACTAATAATCACCAAACTGAGTAGAGAAGAGAAACATTTATTTGACAATGTTTCTCTTTGAGATTTTAAATGTGGCCGGAGGCCCGGAGTAACGTAGACCCAGGGTAACGTAGACCCAGGGTAACGTAGACCGAGAGTAAGGTAGACCGAGGGTGACGGAGAACCAGAGTAACAGAGGCCCAGAGTAACGTAGACACAGGGTAACGTAGACCCGGAGAAATGTAGACCCAGGGTAACATAGGTCGTGAGTAAGGTAAACCAAAAGTGACGGAGACCTAGGGTAACCTACACCCAGGATAACATAGACCCAGGGTAACGTAGACCCAGAGTGACAGAGACCCAGAGTGACAGAGACCCAGAGTAACAGAGGCCCAGAGTAACAGAGGCCCAGAGTGACGTAGACCCAGGATAACAGAGGCCCAGAGTAACATAGTCCCAGTGTAACGTAGACAGAGAATAAGGTAGACCCAGAGAAATGTTGAACCAGGGTAACATAGACCCAGAGTAACCTAGACCCATAGTAACGGAGGCCCGGAGTAACAGAGGCCCGGCGTAAGGTAGACCCAGGCTAACACAGACCCAGGGTAATGTAGACCGAGAAAAACGGAGACCCGGAGTAACGGAGACCAAGAGTAACGGAGACACAGAGTAACGGAGACACAGAGTAACGGAGACACAGAGTAACGGAGACCCAGAGTAACGTAAACCCGAGTAACGGAGACACAGAGTAACGGAGACACAGAGTAACGGAGACACAGAGTAACGGAGACACAGAGTAACGGAGACACAGAGTAACGGAGACCCAGGGTAAGGTAGACCTGGAGTAACGTAGACCAAGGGTAACGTAGACTGAGTGCAAGGTAGACCAAGATCCACCAAGAAGACTTTTATTTTGAAGGATTGTGTGTGACCTTACCTGTGTGAGCTGCTCCGATCTTCGGTGGTTCTGGCAGCGGGTCTGACAAGGCTGCAGGCGTCATAACGACACTAACAGCAGGGTTAGCCACATTGCTAACAATTCCTGCTAAACTCGGTATGTTAGCTAACGAGGTAATGATGCTTTCTAAGCTAACAGGAGCTGTGTTAGAGGGAGGCGCAGAGGGGGGGGCAGGGTGCAACGTGACCGCAGAGTTAGCCACAGCGCTAGCAGGCCCTGCTAAGGTAGGTATGTGGGCGGCAATGCCGTTACACAGGCTGTCAATGGAGGGCGGGGCTGAGGGGGCTGAGGGGACTGGGGGGGCCGAGGGTGCTGAAGAGGAAGAGCC
>JABXJD010000340.1:415000-420000 GCA_013375575.1 Percina caprodes
TTGCTGTTTATTTTCTTCTGCTGGTCGACTCACATGCCTCACACACACACACACACACACACACACACACACACGGTCAATGAGGCCTCTGATTGGTAGAGACCCCCAGGGACACACACACAAACAGAGACACACACACACACACACACACACACACACACACACACACACACACACACACACACACACACACACACAGGAATGTGTCCAGGTCTGTTGGAACCATCAGACTCTGAGATGCTTTTATTCCTTCACTTCAGTGAAATTATCTGTTTAACAGGTTATTATTATTATTATTATTATTATTATTATTATTATTATTATTATTATTATTATTATTATTAATAATCAATTAAAACGAGATGCTGACAGAGTTTAAGCTTTTAATTTGAAATGTCTCCTGTTCAGGATCACATGATGGGGTCCACCAGAGGAGAACCAGGAAGTCTCAGGGTGCTGCACTTCCTCTTGGGTACGCTGTCTTACTGTCTCTCACTTGCCTGTCTGTCTGTCTGTCCGTCTGTCTGTCTCTCTGTCTGTCTGTCTCTCACCTGCCTGCCTGTCTGTCTGTCTGTCTCTCACCTGCCTGTCTGTCTTCCTGTCTGTCTGTCCATCTGTCTGTCTGTCTCTCTGTCTGTCTGTCTGTCACCTGCCTGTCTGTCTTCCTGTCCCTCTGTCTGTGTGTCTGTCTTATTCCCTGACTGTCTGTCTGTCTCTTTCTCTAACTGCCTGTCTCTGTTTGTCTGTCTGTCTCTCTCTCCCTCTAACTGACTCCCTGTTGGTCTGTCTCTCTGTCTGTCTCTGTCTGCCTGCCTGCCTCTCTGTCTGTCTATCTGCCTGTCTCTCTGCCTGTCTCCCTCTCCCTCTAACTGCCTCCCTCTCTATCTATCTGTCTGTCTCTCTCTGTCATTCCAACTCTGTGCCTGAATCCCTGTCTGTCTGCCTATCTCTCTCTCCCTCTAACTGCCTCCCGTCTGCCTGACTCCCTGTCTGTCTGCCTATCTCTCTCTCCCTCTAACTGCCTCCCTGTCTGTCTGCCTGTGTTTCTGCAGGTGTTTTCCTGGCTGAAGGTCTGGAGCTGCTTCCTTCCTCGTCTGAAGTTCTCCTCAGCTCAAACTCCAACTTCACTGTGGTCAGTAAACACCTGTCTGTCTTTCTCTATGCAGATGAGTTCAGGTACCTGTCTGTCTGTCTGAAGGTGTGTTCAGCCACCTGTCTGTCTGTCTGCTGGTGTGTTTAGGTACCTGTCTGTCTTGCTGTCTGTCTGTCTGCAGGTGAGTTCCGGTACCTGTCTTTCTGTCTCCAGGTGTGTTCAGGTACCTGTCTGTCTGTCTGTCTGTCTGCAGGTGTGTTAAGGTACCTGTCTGTCTGTTTGAAGGTATGTTCAGGTACCTGTCTATTTGTCTACAAATGAGTTCAGGTACCTGTCTGTCTGTCTGCAGGTGAGTTCAGGTACCTGTCTGTCTGTCTGCAGGTGTGTTCAGCCACCTTTCTGTCTGTCTGTCTGTCTGTCTGTCTCTCTGTCTGTCTGTCTGTCTGTCTGTCTGTTTGTCTGTCTGCAGATGTTTTCAGGTACCTGTCTGTCCTTATGCAAGTGTGTTTAGGTACCTGTCTCTCTGTCTGGAGGTGTGTTCAGGTACCTGTCTCTCTGCCTGTCTGTCTGCAGGTGTGTTCAGCCACCTGTCTGTCTGTCTGTCTCTCTGTCTGTCTGTCTGCAGATGTGTTCAGGTACCTGTCTCTCTGTCTGTCTGTCTGCGGGTGTTTTCAGGTACCTGTCTCTCTGTCTGCAAGTGTGTTCAGGTACCTGTCTCTCTATCTGGAGGTGTGTTCAGGTACCTGTCTCTCTGTCTGCAGGTGTGTTCAGGTATCTGACTGTCTGTCTGCAGGTGAGTTCAAGTACCTGTCTGTCTGTCTGCAGGTGTGATCAGGTACCTGTCTGTCTGCTTTCCTGCAGGTGTGTTCAGGTACCTGTCTGTCTTCCTGTCTGTCAGTAGGTGTGTTCAGGTACCTGTCTGTCTGTCTGCAGGTGTGTTCAGGTACGTGTGTCTGTCTGGAGGTGTGTTCAGGTACCTGTCTCTCTGCCTGTCTGTCTGCAGGTGTGTTCAGCCACCTGTCTGTCTGTCTCTCTGTCTGTCTGTCTGCAGATGTGTTCAGGTACCTGTCTCTCTGTCTGTCTGTCTGTCTGCGGGTGTTTTCAGGTACCTGTCTCTCTGTCTGCAGGTGTGTTCAGGTATCTGACTGTCTGTCTGCAGGTGAGTTCAAATACCTGTCTGTCTGTCTGCAGGTGTGATCAGGTACCTGTCTGTCTGCTTTCCTGCAGGTGTGTTCAGGTACCTGTCTGTCTTCCTGTCTGTCAGTAGGTGTGTTCACGTACCTGTCTGTCTGTCTGCAGGTGTGTTCAGGTACGTGTGTCTGTCTGCAGGTGTGTTCAGGTACCTGTGTCTGTCAGTAGGTGTGTTCAAGTACCTCTCTGTCTGTCTGTAGGTGTGTTCAGGTACCTGTCTGTCTGTGTGCAGGTGTGTTCAGGTACCTGTGTCTGTCTGCAGGTGTGTTCAGGTACCTGTGTCTGTCAGTAGGTGTGTTCAAGTACCTCTCTGTCTGTAGATGTGTTCAGGTACCTGTCTGTCTGTCTGCAGGCGTGTTCAGGTACCTGTGTCTGTCAGTAGGTGTGTTCAAGTACCTCTCTGTCTGTAGATGTGTTCAAGTACCTCTCTGTCTGTAGATGTGTTCAGGTACCTGTCTGACTGTCTGCAGGTGTGTTCAGGTACCTTTCGGTCTGTATGCAGGTGTGTTCAGGTACCTGTCTGTCTGTCTGCAGGTGTGTTCAGGGTGGAGTCCTGTGACATGGCGGTTTCCCGTGGACTCCCCGGTGGATGGCGTTACCGTGGAGACCCAGGGCTCCAGCAGCGTCCTGCAGCTCGTTAACGCCACCTGGAGGAACTCTGGGAGGTATAGGTGTGAGGAGGAGTCGGCCAATCAGAGCAGAGACATCGACATCTTCATACCTGGTCGGGGTGAGCAGATCAAAGAGCAGCACCAATCATTTTAATGGAACTGAAACAACTCACGAATGTAGTAGGTACATTAATACCCCCCCCCCCAGGGCCAGAAGAATGGTTTGTTCCGCTGGGTCCCGGTGTGGTGATGAAGGAGACGGAGGAAGACACCATCCCGTGCGTGGTGTCCGACCCGCGGCTCAACGTCTCGCTGTTCCAGCGTCCCGGCAGGATGCCGGTTACCACGGCGACGTACGAGCCGGGACGCGGGTTCACCGGCCGTCTTAACGACACGGCGTACGTCTGCTCAGCCGCTGGCGCAGCCGGGGGGGCCGAGTCACAGGTGTACTACGTGTTCAGCATCATAGGTGAGTGTCACATTACTTTAGAGTTTATACATACAGTCCATGTTGGAATTCCACAATCTACTACATCACTGGCATGGTCAGCTACTCCGTGGCTAACTAGCACTAGCAGCACAGCCATAGCAACAGCATACAAAGAGTCCTGTGCAGGCATTAAGGGCTCAGCTCTGAAGTGGTTCCAGTCATATCTAACAGACAGGTCTTTCTCTGTAAACCTCGGGCCTTTTTATTCAAATAAAGCCTCAATTGACAGCGGGGTGCCCCAAGGCTCAGCTTTAGGCCCAGTCTTGTTCTCGCTGTATATGCTGCCCCTGGGATCAATCTTCCTAAAATACAACATTTCCATTCACTGCTTTGCAGATGACGTCCAGATTTACCTGCCTTTGAATCCCAAAACACACTCAGGTGAAGCTCTGAGAAAATGTCTACATGACGTAAAAGACTGGAGGTTTTTTTAACTTAGATGATAAAAAAAACTGAAGTTGTAATGTTTGGGGAGCGCGATGTCTCTGGTTGCTGCTGCCCATTTGTAAAAAGTCTTGATGTTTTTATTGACAATTCTTTTAAACTCGATAAACAGATTAGTTCAGTGGTAAAAACAAGCTTCTTTCAGCTCCGACGTCTTGGGGAGGTCGAGCCTTACCTGCCCCAGAGCCACCTGGAGAGAGGTGTGCAGGCCCTGGTCACAGACCTCTTGGACTACTGTAACTCACTGTACTCTGGCCTTGATCAGGCTTCAGTTCGCCGATTACAGTTAGTCCAGAATGCGGCTGCACGCCTGCTGACAGGAAACAGGCGCAGTGACCCCCCTCCCCCCCCCCACACCTGTACTGTCGTCTCTCCACTGGCTGCCTGTCGTTTTTAGAATCCATTTTAAGATCTTATTGTTTGTTTTTAAATCTCTTAAAGGGCTAGCACCATCATATGTGTCTGATATGCTGATTTAGCACCCTCCAGTCAGAGCACTCAGGTCCAGGACCAGTTGCTTTTAGACAGTCCCAGAACCAGACTGAGACCCAGAGGGGACCAACCTGTCCCAGTAGCAGGTCCTGAGCTCTGGAACTCTCTCCCTCTTAACATTAGAGCAGCTTCCTCTATTGAGACTTTTAAAAACTCATCTTTTGGCTGTTAACAGAAGCTGAGCTGTGACATTATTTTGTTATTGATTTGAGCTTTTTATCTGTTTTTATTGTTTTTTAGTAGATTCTGTTTTAGAAGGAGTTTCCGGTTATTTATCATGCTTTTATCTTATGTTGTTATCTATAATTGTTCAGCACTTTGGGGCAGTAGTGACTGTTTGTAAATGTGCTATAGAAATTAACTTTGACCTTGACCTTGACAAGGAAAAAAACAGTCCTCAACTCATGGCTAGCAGCTAGCAGCTAGCAGCTAGCTCCCTTAAAACGGGCTAGCCCTCCGACAGCCCCTGGATTTTGAGTCTGTAGCATTTTTAGAGACAGACTATTTAGAGAGCTGTGCTTTTGATACAACAGCGTCAATTTTTAGTGTAATTCATTTGTAATTATCATAACCAATAAGTTAACAACTTTTATTTTTTTCAGTTCAGTTCATATTTAAAGGTCTGCCTGTCTGTCTGTCTGTCTGTCTGTCTGTCTGTCTGCCTACCTGCCTGTCTGTA
>JABXJD010000340.1:430000-445000 GCA_013375575.1 Percina caprodes
GTCTGGTTTTGAACAGGGGGAGAGAGTCGATACTGCGGAGGTCAGGTGGGAGTGAGGTCCAGACCTGGGGAGCAGAGCGGCTGAAGGCTCTGTTCCCCATGGTGACAAGTCGAGCTGGGGGTACAGTGAGGTGGAGGGAGGAGGAGGATCTGAGGGAGTGGGAGGGGGCAGCGATGTGAAGGAGGTCAGACAGATATGGAGGAGCAAGGTTATGGAGGAGCTTTGAAAGTATGCAGAAGGATTTTAAATTGTATTCTGAATTGAACTGGAAGCCAATGGAGCTGCTAAAGGACGGGGGTTATATGATGAGAAGAGGGGGTTCTGGTGATGACACCAGCTGCTGAAGGATGGGGGTTATATGATGAGAAGAGGGGGTTCTGGTGATGACACCAGCTGCTGAAGGACGGGGGTTTTATGATGAGAAGAGGGGGTTCTGGTGATGACACCAGCTGCTGAAGGATGGGGGTTATATGATGAAGAGGGGGTTCTGGTGATGACACCAGCTGCTGAAGGACGGGGTTTTATGATGAGAAGAGGGGGTTCTGGTGATGACACCAGCTGCTGAAAGACATTCATCGTCCCACTGCAGCTCAGTGAGCTTCAGCTGCAGCTGTGGAGGATCATCAGGGTCCACGGAGAAGGGAGAAGAGAAAAGCAGCATGTCCTTTTCAATAACTGCAAAATTCCAAAAGCGTTTGTTAAATTCCACAGAAAGAGATGCGATAGCTGAGCATAACTCTTCATTTGGCACCGATGTCATCCTGAGGGAAACTGTCAACGACTGCTTTCAAAGCCGGGAGGTGTTTGTCTAACAATGAGAAATCTGACCGCGGGCCGGACTTTGGATATGCCTGGTCTAACCTGTCTGTCTCTGACCTGTTTGTCTCTGACCTGTCTGTCTCTACCCTGTCTGTCTCTCTGACTTGTCTGTCTCTAACTTGTCTCTCTAACCTGGCTCTGTTTGGGACAAGTGTCTTTGGAAGAGGGTCAGCTTGGCTCCAGAGGCTTTGATGTGAGCGTGTAGCTCACCACTGCATCTCGTCCTTGAAGATTAACATTCAGATGCTTTGTTATGTCAACCAAAAAAGCCAAATCTGCCAGCCATGCAGGATTGGACAGTTCTTCCATCGGCCCCCCTTTTCACTCAAAACTGTCCAATTTCCTCTCTGAGAGCGAAACATCGCTGCAGTGTGGACCCCCGACTTAGCCCCCTCACATCGTTGTGATATATATTACGTCTCCATATTCAGCCTGGATGTCAAGCAAGACCTGCTGAAACTGTCGGTGGTGTAGTGCTTCAGAGAGAATAGAAGTGATCGCCTTTACCACTGGTTTCATAACATGATCAAATTTGAGATGTTTGGTGCAGAGAGCCTGCTGGTGAATTATACAGTGAAGTTTAATGGTGTTACCTCCTTCTTCGTTGACTTTATTACAGATCAGTGTGGACAATCCCCTTGGCTCACCAGCCATGGCAGGCGCACCATCGGTAATGATCCCAGAAACTTTACTCCATAGTAGTTTTATATCATCAACAGCTTCACAAGCAGAAACAAATAAATCCGATCCTCTGGTTTGGGTTTCATGCTCTGGAGGTCCAGCAGCTCCTCTGTTATGTCTGGAGGTCCAGCAGCTCCTCTGTTATGTCTGGAGGTCCAGCAGCTCCTCTGTTATGTCTGGAGGTCCAGCAGCTCCTCTGTTATGTCTGGAGGTCCAGCAGCTCCTCTCTTATGTTCATGTTGTTGTCAACTCCTCTTGAAAAAATCAGTAGCAGTGTCAGATGCATCATGTGCTTTCATCGCAGGCTAATGAGAAATAATCAAAAGCCTCTCACCTGTCCCCCAGTGGTCTCTGAATATCTCTCCCCTGTCCCCCAGTCGTCTCTGAATATCCGACGATATGTCCTCAACTCTCCGTGCCACAGTGTTACGTGCCAGGCAAACATTCGCAAATTCTTGCTTCTTCTCAGGGCAAATGTTCTCCACCATTTTCATAACAGTCTTTGATAAATGTACCTTCAGTAAGAGGTCGGCCATGTTTAGCTATTAACACTTCGTAGCTTGCTTTGGTGATATTTTCTCTGTTGTGATGCCAGTGCAGCTTGGAGCTGCTTCCCTTTTCCAGCACGGTCCCTGTTAGCGTGTCGTATGTGTTAACACGTTTAGTTGTAGTGTCTCTTTACGTTGAAATCCTTCAACAAGGCAACCGTCTCTTTACAAATTAGACAAACACAACTGCCTTGATTTTCAGTGAAGAAGTATTGTAATTCATCTCTCTTGAAAGCGGCGGCCCTCACTGTCAACTTTCCTCGTTTTCTTTGCAGTGGCCATGGCAGAAATGAGCGGAGAGGGGTTCGGATGCAGAGACTGATAGTATGAAAGTGGTGCTGCCACCATTTGGTGAAAGGAGGAATTACAGTTTCAAGTTTTATGATTTATTTATTCTGTTTGACAGTTCAGGCCATAAATAATACGTTATAAGACCCAAGCTGCGGGCCGTATGAAATCTGACCGCGGGCCGTGATTGGCCCCCAGGCTGGACTTTGGAAATTCCTGGTCTAACCTGTCTGTCTCTGACCTGTCTGTCTCTACCCTGTCTGTCTCTCTGACCTGTCTGTCTCTCTAACCTGTCTGTCTCTAACCTGTCTCTCTAACCTGTCTTTCTGACCTGTCTGTCTCTAACCTGTCTCTCTGACCTGTCTGTCTCTACCCTGTCTGTCTCTAATAACCTGTCTGTCTCTACCCTGTCTGTCTCTAATAACCTGTCTGTCTCTGACCTGTCTGTCTCGAATAACCTGTCTGTCTCTGACCTGTCTGTCTCTGACCTGTCTGTCTCTAATGACCTGTCTGTCTCTCCCTGCAGTGACAGTGATGGAGGTTACATGGACATGAATAAAGAAGAGAGCGTTGAATACGTCGCCATGAAGGAGCTCAGCTACGCCGACATCCAGCCCGCCGTGTACGAGACGCCGTGCACGCAGCCGTGCACACCAACGTGCACACCACCGTGCACGCTGCTAGGTGACATATGACGCACAGCAACTAACCAACAATATCAGCATGATCTGAAGAAACTGTGTAACTGTGTGTATGTGTGTGTGTGTGTGTGTCTGTGTGTATGTTCTGTGTGTATGTTTGTGTGTGTGTGTGTGTGTGTGTATGTGTGAGTGTGTGTGTGTGTGTGTGTGTGTGTGTGTGTATGCTTGTGTGTGTGTGTGTGTGTGTGTGTGTGTGTGTGTGTGTCTTCCAGACCACCAGGGGGCGTCCTCTCTCCTCAGCCTCAGTGACCTCCTCAGTTTCTCCTTCCAGATCGCTCAGGCCATGGACTTCCTGTCCTCCAGACACGTACCTCACTAAGACATACACAATGTCATGTTGCCTATGTATGACAGATAGGGTGGGGAGTGTGTGTGTGTGTGTGTGTGTGTGTGTGTGTGTGTGTGTGTGTGTGTGTGTGTGTGTGTGTGTGTGGGTGGGGGGGGGGGGACTCGGTATCGCCAATGATGCCATCAATATGTCTGATTATATTTCTGATTGAATAGTGTGTTGACGTGTCCCTGTGCCCGGTGTCCCTCTTTGTCCTGCTGTCTGTCCTGCTGTGTGTTGACGTGTTCCCCTTTGCTGCTGTCTGTCCTGCTGTGTGTTGACGTGTCCCTGTGTCCCCGTGTCCCAGTGTCCTTTTGTTTGTCCTGTGTGTTGACGTGTCCCTGTGTTCTCCTGTCTGTCCTGCTGTGTGTTGATGTGTCCCTGTGTCCCCGTGTCCTTTTGTTTGTCCTGTGTTTTGACGTGTCCCTGTGTTCTCCGGTCTGTCCTGCAGTGCGTCCACAGGGACTTGGCAGCGAGGAACGTCCTGGTCTGCGAGGAGAAGCTGGTGAAGATCTGTGACTTTGGTTTGGCCCGAGACCTAAAGAAGGACCAGGACTACGTCTCCAGGGGACACGTCAGTCCATTAACTTCATAAACTGAATTAATTATTATTAATAAGCTTTATATAAGCTTTTAATAAGTATTATACATTTTAATAAGTATAATAAATAATATCCAATAAAGAATAAAGAAATCCAATGGGAATCCAATGGTAATCTAATGGAAATCCAATAGGAATCCAATGGGAATCCAATGGGAATCCAGGGTACAGAGCGTGCGTGGTATCGTGTTTCCGTGGGTCCGTGTCCAATAGTCCAGAGATCCAGTGTGGAGAGCAGGAGTCAAGATCACAGAACTGTGGCAGACAAAATAATCAAAGCGAGCAAAATCACAAAAAAACTAGTCCAAGCAGGTAGAGTCAGCAGAGAGACCCTGACCCTAACGTGGTCATCTGGACTAAAGACAACGGGTAGAGTCAGCAGAGAGACCCTGACCCTGTCTTGACTATGATCTGACAGAGAGTATTCTAGGTGTACTCTAAGTATTCTAAGTGGTATAAGTATGTGTTTTCTGTGTTTCAGAGCTTCCTGCCGGTGAAGTGGATGTCTCCAGAGAGTATCTTCCAGAACATCTACAGCTCTCAGAGTGACGTCTGGTCCTATGGAGTCCTGCTATGGGAGATCTTCTCCCTGGGTAACCACGGCAACACTACACCTGGAGCTCACCTGAAGTTTCATTATGATTCATCTGGAGATTATCTGCTATCATGCTCATTTCTGTAGTATTGTGTGTGTTGTTGCAGGGGGAAGTCCGTACCCCGACCTTCCCATGACTCAGCAGTTTTACACGTCTCTGAAGAGAGGATACAGGATGAGTCGCCCTGATCACGCTCCCAACGACATGTATGACTCAAAACTCACTTTCTCATGTTTGCCTTTAAAAACCTTATCGTTAAGCTCTCTGCCGCTGACGGGCCGTTTTCTCCATTTTAGGAGACAATGTTTTCTTCACTCATAAATTGCAAGCATTAAATCTTCATCAACACGCTCATGCAGCACATCATTAGAAAGCTTAAAGTCTCATGATTCCATTAAGCTAAACACACAAAGCATAAGGTGACTTACAGCGGTTCTAATCATGTTATAAAGTAAAGAAACACAGAAAGATTCTGCGCCGCTAGTGTCTAAAGTCGAGCGTGCGTCCCTACCTGTTTCCTCGTGTCTTTATTCACCGCGGTGAAAGATCGCCAGAAACTTCTTTTCCTACATCGCCAACAGTTCAAAGAATAAGTACATCCAAGAAGACGAGTTGATTGATACCAAACTTGATCAGAACATTTTAACCCTGTGATGGCTCCAGCTGTGTCAAAGCAACAATAAGGCCTTAGTTATTGCATTTCACCATTTCATCAATTTATAATTACTTATTTCTATAAATTTATGCATGTAGTTATTTCAGATGTGTGTGAGTGTGTGAGTGTGTGTGTGTGTGAGTGTGTGTGTGAGTGTGTGTGTGTGTGTGTGAGTGATGGGGGTGTGTTTTTTTAATTTGAGAAGTTTTGTATTTGGAACTTTTTGGGCTTTTTTTCTGAAAGGAAATGAGAAAAACGCACAGACATATCTGTAGAAATAAATTCATATAAAATCCATTTTCTGAGTCATTTTTTTCTGGATTTTTTCTGTATTAAGTTGAGACATGTGGCTAAGGGGACTAGGATACTAGGGTAGAGGGGTACTAGGGTACTATTTTTGTATCTAGCCAATGTAATATGCTTACAGTAGTGTTTTTTAATCATTTTACAGATGATTTACTTGGACGGAAATAAAAATTCTCTATTCTAACCTCTTTAGCTCTGTGTCAGTAAGGCCTAGTGTCACACTGACACTAGGAACAAAAAATTGAGAGTGTTAACTTCCCAATGACCTCAGGACCATCCCAGAGGGCCAAAGTATGTGGGAACTGAATCACTTTTTTTGGGGTAAACATTTAGACGAGAAAAGCATGGATTTTCAAGTGATTTTTAAACATGAAACTGAAAAATCACCATCACCAAACCCACCAGACTCCATGTTAATAATCACTACTTTTATCATCGTACAACACACTTCATTCAAAGTGGACAGAAACTATATAAAACTACCAAAAGCCGTCTAAGTTCCAACAATCATCACTCTGGTCTGGTTGGAATAAACTCTTAATTCACCCATTTACATGTGGAGATATGCTGCTCTATACACGCTAAAAGTAGTGATTATTTACATGGAGTCTGGTGGAGATATGCTGCTCTATACACGCTAAAAGTAGTGATTATTTACATGGAGTCTGGTGGAGATATGCTGCTCTATACACACTAAAAGTAGTGATTATTAACATGGAGTCTGGTGGAGATATGCTGCTCTATACACACTAAAAGTAGTGATTATTTACATGGAGTCTGGTGGAGATATGCTGCTCTATACACACTAAAAGTAGTGATTATTTACATTTTACATACATATTTTCTGATTCATGATTTCTAATATTTCACGTTGTGTTTCCAGTTATGATCTGATGAAACTGTGTTGGGAGGAGAAACCTGAGTCCAGACCTTCTTTCTCCTCGCTGGTCGTAGCCGTGGGCAACATGATGACTGATGACTACAGAAAGGTACCACTGCAGGGCATAGTAGGGCACTGCAGGGCATAGTAGGGCATAATAGGGCACTGCAGGGCATAGTAGGGCACTGCAGGGCGTAGCATGGCATAGCAGGGCATAGTAGGAAATAGAAGGGCACTGCAGGGTGTAGCATGGCGTAGAAGGGCACTGCAGGGTGTAGCATGGCGTAGTAGGGCATAGCAGGGTGTAGCAGGGCACTGCAGGGCGTAATAGGGCACTGCAGGGCATTCCACAGTGTAGTAGGGCATTGCAGGGTGTAGTAGGGCACTGCAGGGTGTAGCAGGGCACTGCAGGGCGTAGTAGGGCATTGCAGGGTGTAGCAAGGCATAGTAGGGCATACTAAGGCTCTGCAGGGCCTAGAAGGGCATCGTAGGGTATGGTAGGGCATAGTAGGACGTAGCAGGATGTAGCAGTTTAGTGTGTTGAGAGAACTCTTGTTATGATTTCATACTCTAAGTAAAATGTAATTGAACAGGGTGGAGGATTTAAAGGGTGAGTTGAAGCCTCAGAGGAGGAGTCTTAGAACCAGAAACACATGAAGTCTGGGAGGAGGAGACTTAGGGCCAGAACCACATGAAGTCTGTGAGGCGGAGACTTAGGACTAGAACCACATGAAGTCTGTGAGGAGGAGAGTTAGGACCAGAACCACATGAAATCTGGCTCTGTATGGGTTCAACGGGTCCTCGCTGCTGTCAGAAAGTCATATTGTTGTTGTTGTTGTGTCAGCGTTACCTCCAGCTCAGCGAGGACTTCCTGAAAGGTGAAAATCCAGCTGTGGTCAGTTCCATAGGCCGTCCAATAGGAGACCAGGACCGGTCCAGAGGCTGTCCAATAGGAGACCAGGAAGACGCAGATGGTCAGAACCACATTCTCAGTCCGTAATGTTATGATCAAAGAGGCTTGACTGGGAGATCTGATCCTGTGTTCTTTGCAGGAAGTCCCGCCCCCCAGGTCATTGTTCGTCTGCTGGAGGAAGAGTCAGAGGAGGCAAGCACCCCCCACGGCAGTTACATCATCCCTGTCACTGACATCACCATAGAAACCTGGGGCAGTGCTGCGCCGGTCGCAGTCAGGTACCAATAGAGTTATTTAAAAAATTAATATATATATTCTCTATCCGATCGACGTGTCGATGTATCCAAACTAAAAGTATAGTTTAAACTTCACGATGATGATGATGATGATGATGATGATGATGATAATTTTCTGTATCGCCACAGCCATCAGCTGTCAGAGTCTCCTGGAGAACAGGAAGTGACATCACCAGTGGACGGACAGGAAGTGACATCACCAGAGAAGAGTCCTGAGGAAGAGCAGAGCTTCCTGTGAAATCAGATCATAACTTTATAATATTCAGCGTCATATTCTTTGATATTTTACGGGCGCTGTCTGTATATCTGCATTGTTATCGTAATCTGCTTCCAGACAGACTTCCTTCACGTCTAATAAAGGTTTTACTAAGGGCCGCATGGTTGATTCCCCCCAGACTGGGGTCACAGGTTACTCCTCTGGGTTTGTTCACTTGTGTTTGTATGTGACCTACGTGAAGAATGCCTTATGGAAACCATAAAAATCATTTTCATTAATATCGCATATTGCAATCGGCCATAAAGTGGCAGTGCTCTGCTACACCCTGCTATGCCCTACTATGTCTTGTAACAAAAAAGTGAAATAACTGAAAACATGTCTTATATTCTAGTTTCTTCAGAGTACCCCCCCCCCCTTTGCTCTGATTACTGCGTTGCACTCTTGGCATTCTCTTGATGAGCTTCAAGAGATCGTCACCTGAAATGGTTTTCCAACAGTCTTCAAGGAGTTCCCATGATGCTCAAGATCTGTCGGCCCTTTGGCCTTTATTCTGCGGTCCAGCTCTCCCCAAAACCATCTGGACTGGGTTCAGGTCCGGGGACTGTGCAGGCGCATCACTCAATCACTCTCTTTCTTGGTCTAATAGCCCTTACACAGCCTGGAGGGGTGTTTGGGGTCATTGTCCTGTTGAAAAATAAATGATGGTCCAACTAAACGCAAACCGGATGGGATGGCATGTCACTGCAGAATGCTGTGGTAGCCATGCTGGTTCAGTATGCCTTCAATTTGGAATAAATCCCTAACAGTGTCACCAGGAAAGCCCCCTGCCCCCCCACACAATCACACCTCCTTGCTTCATGGTGGGAACCAGGCATGTGGGAACCAGGCATGTAGAATCCATCCGTCACCTTCTCTCCGTAACACAAAGACACGGCGGTTGGAACCAAAGATCTCAAACGTGGACTCATCAGACCAGAGCCCAGATTTCCACTTGTCTAATGTCCATTCCTTGTGTTTCTGGTCCAAAACAAATCTCTTCTGCTTGTTGCCTCTCCTTAGCAGTGGTTTACTAAGCTTGTTTCCTCTCCTTAGCCGTGATTTCCTAGGCTTTTTTCTTCTCCTTAGCAGTGGTTTCCTAGGTTTGTTTCCTCTCCTTAGCCGTGGTTTTCTAGGCTTGTTTCCTCTCCTTAGCCGTGATTTTCCTAGGCTTGTTTTCTCTCCTTGGCCATGGTTTCATAGCCTTGTTTCCTCCCCTTAGCAGTGGTTTCCTAGGTTTGTTTCCTCTCCTAAGCTGTGATTTCCTAGGCTTGTTGCGTCTCCTTAGTCGTGGTTTCCTAGCCTTGTTTCCTCTCCTTAGCCGTGGTTTCCTAACTCTATTGGACCATGAAGGCCTGATCCAGTCTCCTCTTACCAGTTGTTCTAGAGATGTGTCTGCTGCTAGAACTCTGTGTGCTATCATCTGCTCTCTAATCTGAGCTGCTGGAACTTGTGATTTCTGAGGCTGGAGACTCAGAGGAACTTATCCTCAGCAGCAGAGGGGACTCTGGGTCTTCCTTTCCTGGAGGTGGGGAGGGGGGCGACTCTTGGTCTTCCTTTCCTTGGGGGTCCTTGTGTGAGCCAGTTTCGTTGTAGCGCTTGATGGTTTTTGCGACTCCACTTGAGGACACATTAAAAGTTTTTACCATTTTCTGGACCGACTGCCCTTCATTTGTTAAAGTAATGATGGCCGCTCATTTCTCTTCTCTTAGCTGATTGGTTCTTGCCATAATATGAATTCTACCAGTTGTCCAATAGGCTGTCGGCTGTGTATCAACCTGACTTCTGCACAACACAACTGATGGTCCCAACTCCATTAATAAGGAAGAAATTCCCCTAATGAACCCTGACAGGGCCCAGCGGGGGGTTGCAAACCATTTCAGGGACTCCCTCATGAAACTCAAGGGTTGCATTATCAAAAAAGCAAAGGGGGTACTATATTCTAGAAACTAGAATATAAGACATGTTTTCAGTTATTTCAACTTTTTTATTAAGTACATAATTCCAATTCCAATTTTGGCCTGTGTGTATATATAATAATAATAACTGCAGCTTTAATTATTATTATTAGGGCCCCAGCGCCGACATAGGCGGAGGCTCTATTGAAACTGAAGGAATTACTATTCTTTCTTTCTTTGTTTCTTTCTTTTTCCATCAAATAAATTGCCTTTTTGAGGGACTTATAATATTCAAAAACTCACCATATTTGGCGTTCGCATGAAGTCTGGTGAACATTTACGTATTTTAATGATTTCGGGAATGGGCACAAAAATGGCTCGCTAGCCCCCTACAATATTAAGAAAATTCAGCCCCTGCAGTACGTTTAACGTAGAGTCACGAAACAGCCACATATGTAGCATGGCAGGACGGACATAAAACTCCATTTTAGCCCCCCCTAAACCCAACAGGAAGTCTACCATTTTGTATTGAATGTTTGAAATTAGTGCGATTTTGGCCATTTCCACGTGTCGTACTTTAACGAACTCCTCCTAGATCTTTCATCCGATCAACTTCAAACTTGGTGTGTGTCATCTTAAGATGTTAACGATGAAAAGTTATTAAAAGAAAAACTTTTCGTCATAGGGCGTGGCCGTGGCGGGGCGGCCATTTTGTGCAATTCGCCACCGAAACAGGAAGTGGGTGTAACTTGAGTGTACGTTGTCCGATTGGCTTGAAACTTTCCAGGATTCATCAGAGTCCGCCCCTGACAACATATGCACGCCGCTATTGGCTCAAAGTCATAGCGCCCCCTAGTGGCAACAGGAAGTAGGCCTAAAAGACAAGGTGCTATACTTTAACGAACTCCTCCTAGAGATTTCATCCAATCAACTTCAAACTTGGTCTGTGTCATCTTAAGACCTTAACAATGAAAACTTGTTAAAAGAAAAACTTTTCGTCAAATGGTGTGGGCGTGGCTTGACGGCCATTTTGAGTGTTTAGCGATGAAGGAGAAAGTGGCTGTAACTACAGCGTACGTCGTCATATCTGCTTGAAATTTCCCCCAATCACCAACAGTCCAGGCCTGAGGATAGCGCCACCAACTGGCAACAGGAAATATGCCTTATATGACAAACATCATCCAATTTACATGAAACTTGTGTGGTCAACATGTGATACTGAGGCGGACCCTATATTTTGACCACGCCCAGTCACTCAGGCCACGCCCCCGTTCATAACAGTTCAACCATTTAAGGTATAGTTTTGTGTGAGGTATCGTTGATCTCAGCAAAGACTTCCTTCTTCATTGGTGATGGTTTGGCCTGCCCCCTATCCTTAAGCCACGCCCCTTTCATAACTGGTGACCCATTTAAGGTATATTCTTGTCTGAGGTGTCATTGAACTCAGCAGGGAGTTCCTTTTACATTGGCGATTTTTCAATTAAATTCAATTCAAGACCTTTATTTGTCCCCGAGGGGCAATTAATTTTGCTCCAGTAGCAAAGAAGTTGACATACAGTACATGACAACAAAGACAACAACTTCAATTAAAAATACAGGATCAGACCAAATGGGGAAATAAATACAACATTAAAAGTTAAGTCCAAGTGTGCCTTATGTGCTGATGTTACCTATTCTTTACAGAGTTAAGCAGAGAAATAGCAGAGGGTACGAAAGAGAATGTATATCTATTTGTTTTGGCTGGTGGCCGACTGAAACGGGAACATCGGGAGCATCTTAAATTCTGCATTCATGGGTGAGAACTATTGGACATGATGGATTCTGCCTTTTTAAGCACATGTCTATTGTACACATCAGTTGGTGTCATCTGCTGAATCCCAATGATTTTACTGCTAACTTTAATTACCCTTGCTAATGTGTTTTTCCGTTTTACACTCAGAGAAGCATACCAGCAAATACATGAAAAGGTAAAGACAGACTCAATAAAAGATTCATAAAACAATGTCATCAGGAATCTGTCCACTTGAAACTTAGCTAGCTTTCTCAGACAGAAGAGACGTTGCTGACTTTTCTTACTCATCATGTCTGTGTTTAGTTCAAAGGTCAACTTGTTATCAATGATGATTCCCAGATACTTGACTCTATGACTCGACAATTTCCACTTCTTTTCCATCGATAATCGTCTTTCCAGGAGTTAGATGGTGACGTCTAAAATCAATGCACATGTCCTTTGTCTTTGGAACATTTAAATCTAAAAAAGCTTCTTTGCACCAGTTTATAAAATAGGGTAGTACAGGGCCGTGAGATGTTTCAGTGGTGTCCATTAAACTTACTCTGAATGTATCATCTGCTAACATTACAATGTAGTTATTGGTCAGTTCACTGCGGCAGTCGTCAGTGTATATAACGTATGAAAGAGGAGAGAGAACAGCTTTGAGGGGAGCCGGTTGATGTCACTCTCTGTGTCCTGTTAGAGAGAAAGTCCAGAATCCAGCCCCCCAGGTTGCGGTCCAACCCAAAATTTTCTATGAGCTTCTGCACCAATAAATGGGGCTGGATGGTGTTGAAGGCAGACGAGAAATCCACAACCAGCAATCTAACATGGTTTTTGTTACCCTCTAAATGCTTGTATATCAGGTTGAACAGAGTTATGGTAGCATCCTGCACCCCCCTGTTGGCTCTGTATGCAAACAACAGGGGGTCCAGGAGGTGTTCAATCCTACCCAGCAGTTCTTTATCTATCAGTTTTTTAAAGGACTTCATAATGAAGTTAGAGCCACAGGTCTATAGTCATTCAGAGGTTTTCGGTGGTTGATTTTTGCGATGGGAATAATTGTAGATTGTTTCCATAAGTTTGGGACTCTATGTTGGCTCAAAGACGGGTTAAAAAAACGATAAAAAATGAACCAAATTGATCGGCACAGTGTGTCAGCATGCGGCTGCTGATGTTGTCGGGGCTAGTACAAGATTTGCTATGTTTAAAAGTGTTCACAACATTGCGTTCAGAAATAAAAAGAGTAAAAAGACCAGAGTTAATGAGACTGTCCCTGGATGCACCCGTTTTTTTACTAGAATCCTGGACATCGAACCTAGAATAAAACTTGTTAAACTCCTGTGCCAGTGCAGAGTCTGCCGTAAAACCTTCTAAAATATCTTCTTCCTTACTTTGTCATTAAGTCCAACAATATTCTTGACACTGTCCAAGGCTGAGCCCAAATTATTGTAGTTGTTTTTTTACTTTATCTCCATCACCCAGTTTGCACCTTTTTATTTCCCGTTTAATTTCTTTGCCCTGTTTAAAAGCATGTTTTTTCTTATTTAACAGAATTTTAAGATGTTTGCTCACTCAGGGTTTACTGTTGGGTAAATCTTTACCTCTCTATCCGGAATTACAGTATCTTCACAGTATGAGATCCAGGAACAGACATTGTGAGCTCATCCAGGTCCCTAGATGATGTAATGAACTCCTCCCACACCGTACAGTCCAGGCAGCCTTGCAGTTCTTGTCCCTCTATGGTCCCCTCTGTAAGCACGTGCGGTATGCAGGAATAAGATGAACACAATCATGGTCTGTTGCACCTAGTGGAGGGAGCGGCATGGATTTATAGGCCCCTTTAATCGAACCGTAACATTGATCAAGTGTCTTGCCATTTCTGGTAGAGCAAGATATATATTTATAAAAGCCTTTTACAGTTTTGGTAAGTGAGCAGTGATTCAAATCTCCCCGGATTACATTCGGGGCGTCAGGAGACAGGGACTGTAACTTCTGGACTGTCTGCAGGATCAGTTCTGCGGCGGAGCTCTCATCCGCCTTTGGATGAATATACACCACAGTTACAAAAATCTGGGGGAATCCCTGTGGTGAATAGGGTGGCGCATCGATACAGAGAGCAGTTCAATGTCCTTGGTGCATACTGACGCTCTCACAATAACATTTTTGCACTAGCTTTCATTGATGTACAAACACACACCCCCACCTCGCGACTTGCCGGTGAGTACAGCTTCTCGGTCTGTACGCAGCGGCGCACCAAACCCGTCTATTGCCATCTCAATGTCCATGATCACACACACACTCACACACACACACACACACACACACACACACACACACACACACAAGCCATGTTTCCGTCAGCGCCAGGATGCCTCCTCTCCGGCCTCGCTTCCTCACTTTACGGAGAGGTGCGCCAGCGTGGCCTCTCTTCCCCGAACCTTGAACAAGCTCCTCCAGGTTAGGGAAGACTTGGTGACTTGGTGTTCGTAGGGTTGTTGAACCCAAGCAGAAAGTCTCTGGTGTACTGGATCTTACTTGTTGAGAGGTTGTCGTCTTAGCCTTGGACCAGGTAGGACGCCAACAGTAAAAACACAAGTGCCAGCCACTCCATGCCAGTGGTAAATAACATGATTTCTGTGGCTTGTGGAGACCAGTCCACTGAATGTTGACACAAAGGCTACAGAGAAGCTGCTGTTCTGCTAAACATCATTAGAAACTATAACATATAAAGGCTACTGAACCAAAACAAAGAGACAAATGCCACACTACTGCTACTGCTGCCGGTCACTGCGTGCACATGCGCCCAAAAACGACCCGCCCCCCTATGATGCGGCCACGCCCCCTTTCACAGATAATGAACTACATGATGTAGAGTCTTCTGTGAGGTGTCATTGAACTCAGCAGGGAGTTCCCTTTTCATTGGCAATGATTTTCAGTGTCTGAGTATTATTATTATTATTATTATTATTATTATTTTATTATTATTATTATTACAGTCTCCTCTTTCTAAGAAGATGACACTCAGCTGTGAGGGAGGACGAGGAGGAGTTGGGTGTTGGGAGGAAGTTGGTCTGTTGTTCAGTTTCACTCCAACAGGCTGGAGAGAGAGAGAGACAGAGAGAGAGACACATAGAGAGCAACAGACAGAGAGAGAGAGAGAGAGAGAGAGAGAGAGACAGAGACAGAGAGAGACACATAGAGAGAGACAGAGAGAAGAACGACAGCAAGATTCAGAGACAGAGAAGCAAAGAGAGAGAGAGATGAAGGTCTATTGTCTGCTGCTGTCGATCGCCCTCAGCTGCTCTGCTTCAGGTCAGAAAACTTTAAACTATCACTTTATTCATTCTCAGTGTTTTCTTCAGGTCTGTGTGTGTGTGTGTGTGTGTGTGTGTGTGTGTGTGTGGTGGGGGGGTGTGTCACTAATAAGAAAATGCACTCTAACATAATATTGTATCTTTATTAT
>JABXJD010000340.1:450000-460000 GCA_013375575.1 Percina caprodes
GCACAAACAACAGTCAGAGTTTTCCCCCCCATCACCCGCAGGCGTAGGGAGGCGACCCTCTCGTCCACCGGGGTAAACTCCAACACAGCGGCGCTCAGCCAGGGGCTTGTGAGTATCCCCACACCCGCCCGGCGCCTCACACCATGGGCAACTCTAGAGTAGGACAGAGTCCAACCCCTATCCAGGAGTACAGTTCCAGAACCGAGACTGTGCGTAGAGGTAAGCCCCACCAGATCTAACTGGTAGCGCTCCACCTCCCGCACAAGTTTCGGCTCCTTCCCCCACAGAGAGGAGACATTCCACGTCCCCAGAGCCAGCCTCTGCCGCCCGGGTCTGGTCTGTCGAAGCCCCTGACCTTCGCTGCCACCCATACGGCAGCGCACCCAACCCCATTGGTTCCTCCCGCAGGTGGTGGGCCCATGGGCTGATTCATATGAATATTCATATGAATATTCATATGAATATTCATATGAATATTCATATGAATATTAATACCATATTCCTACGCCACGCCGCGTTCATCTTCATCAAACAGAGAGGAAGAGTAGAATGAGTGTGAAAGCTGCGTTTTGTGTCTGGTGACCAGGTTACACATCAAACAGAAAGATTATCAATATTAATAAAAACTTCGTTAATATAGTCGGACGCTGCTGAATTTATAAAGAGCAATTAAATATTATCTTATTAACTTAATTAAAACATGAGGAAAATCACCTTATACACCCCCCCCCCGCCGAAAAGAGTGTCACGGGTTGCCAGGTCGAGGGTTACGGGTTGCCAGGTCGGGGGTTACGGGTTGCCAGGTCGGGGGTTACGGGTTGCCAGGTCGGGGGTTACGGGTTGCCAGGTCGAGGGTTACGGGTTGGACATTGTATATGGTGTTTGAATAAGATGCATTTCATGCAAGATCTGGCAACCGGTCAACATTAGACAAACATATTGGTCCCATATGTATAAAGGAGAACTGGACCCCTCCTGGGGGGGTGGGGGTGAGAGTGCATGTGTGCACACATGCACTCTCATGTGTCTGTGTGTGTCGTTGTGTGTGTGTGTGTGTTTGTGTGTTTGTGTGATCTTTAAGCATTTTGTCGGCTAACCATCACTCTAAATACTGGCTGTTTCCAGGAAACGTAAGATATCTTATAAATTAAATTAAGTTGATGAAAAATGTGTGTGCAGCTTTCTATTCAACCTTGCCCTTCATTATATCTCACAACTGCTGACACACACACACACAGACACACAAACACACTCACTCACTCACACACACAGACACACTTGTTTCACTTCTTGTTATTTCACAACAGTTGTTATGGAGCAACTCAATGACGTGAAACAGTCACATGAAGCTTCATCAGTCTGATTATTATTATTATTATTTAATTAATATTTAGCTGTGTGCCAGGACACATGCAGTCAGGACAAGTCCAAATACCAGCAAGTCCGAGCATCATCTTGACTTCATTGTGTCCTCCAGCCATTGGCTGAGCCACCTGTCAATCAAAGCCAAACCACCTCTTTAACAGGACTTTTATTCTGAAAATCTGAGAAATACGATGCTCTGCCGAAGTCTTGACTTCGGGCGTCTTCACTGCAGGTGATCCCCATGACAACCCCGCTGCCATGACGATGGGCTCGGCCCCCAGCGCCGGGCTGCTGGACCTGGTCCAGGATCAGCAGCCCGAAGTCCAGTGGAGGAAAGAAGTCCTGGATCTGCTGACTAAGCTTGTCCTGGTCCAACAGGAAGTCTCCAAGGGCCAGAACCAGGTGGTCCAACTGCTCGGCACTCTGGGAACTCAGGTGGGTTCAGGTCTAGTTAACAGGGTTCTGACCTGTTTTCTGATCCATGTTCTGATCCATGTTCTGACCCATGTGCTGACCCGTGTGCTGACCCGTGTGCTGACCCGTGTCCTGACCAATGTCCTGACCCATGTCCTGACCCCTGTCCTGACCCGTGTTTTGACCCTTGTTCCGACCCGTTTCCTGACCCGGTTCCTGACCCATGTCCTGACCTGTGTTCTGACCTGTGTTCTGACCTGTGTTCTGACCCGTGTTCTGATCCGTGTCCCCAGGGTCTGCAGCAGATCCAGGACCTGCAGAACCTGGCCCGGCACCAGAGTCTGCTGGTGGAGAGCCACCAGGCGCTGCTGCTGCAGACGTCTCGCATCGCCACCCAGCTGCAGGAAGTCTCCAAGAAACCTGCTCCCGGCCAATGAGATGCTCCAGTTCTTCTGACAAAGAAAACCAGCCAATGAAGTGGATTTGTCGTGATTCTAACTAACCAATGAGCCCGTTAACAATACGAATGCTGATAAATCAACATTAACATGACTTGTTTTCTAGATTGAGAACCAGATCTTTGATTAAATTTAAATTTCAGGTTGATTTTAAAATTATTCACAGAAAGAAATCTTTGGTTGTAATTCCATGTTGTTTTTTAATAAAATCATGTGACATCATCATCCGTGGTTGTGTTATGTGTTTCCTGAGTCTCTGAGTACAGGTTTTATGTAGACTTCATTCCTCAGACGCTTCAGGAATCAGGGACTTTCTGTGAAACAGAACATCCTGCAAGGCTGTAGTACTTGAGTCCGGACTCTAGACCACTTTCTATGGTCTCGGACTCGCTGGTATTTGGATTCTGACTTAGTCTGGTCTTGATTTAGACTCGACTAGTCCTGGTCTTGGACTTGTTCTTGTCTTGGTCTTGGATAGTCTTGGTCTTGGACTTGTCTAGGTCTCGACTAGTCCTGGTCTTGGACTTGTCTTGGTCTTGACTGGTCCTGTTCTTGGACTTGTCTTGGTCTCAACTAGTCATGGTCTTGGACTTGTATTGGTCTTTACTAGTCCTGGTCTTGGTAATGAGGAGATGATCTAACATATTATTTATAAATCGTCCTGTTCTTTCAGATCCTGGTCCTCCATTGATCCGTCTGAACTCTAACTTCCTGCCTAATCAATCAGAGGTAGTCCTGACCGCTGGCTCCGCCTTCTCCTTTGGTTGCCATGGGAACTTGTCTCTCCGATGGACCACCACTGCATTTCGTCTGCAGGTCCTGGACCGGCTGCCGAACCCGGTGGAGGTTCGGAGCTCGAACCCCAGACACACCGGAACGTACCGCTGTGGGTACACCAACCAGAGCCTAGACCACCTGCACACCTGGGTGCACCTGTATGTCAAAGGTAAGCTCTGCCCTTTGGGGGTAGGTCTTGACCGCTCAATGATTTACAGATAAAGCAGGTCTAGACCACTCTATGTTAAACTGACCATGTCCAATAATGCCGTTCTGTTTTTCCCATGATGCCGTTCTGTCAGACGTGGCGGACCCCTCCAGCATTTTTGTGGTCCCACGCAACCTGCCCCCTATCAGGGAGGGCGAGGACTTCTTGTTCAGGTGTCTGCTGACCGACCCGTCCGTCACCAACCTAACCCTCCAATCATCGGACAGCAGCGGGGTCAGGGGGCGGGGCCTGCCCCCGGGCATGGCCGTGACCTTTGACCCGCATAGAGGAGCCCTGATCCGGGACCTGAAGACGTCCTTTAAAGGACACTACGTGTGCTCAGGCTGGAGGGACGGACACAAGATCAGGTCCTCAGCAGTTCACCTACTGGTGGAGCGCAGTAAGACCTGTCTGTCTGCCTGTCTGTCTCGCTGCCTGTCTGTCTGTCTGTCTGTCTGTCTCTCTGCCTGTCTGTCTGTCTGTCTGTCTGTCTGTCTGTCTCTCTGCCTGTCTGTCTGTCTGTCTGCCTGTCTGTCTCTCTGCCTGTCTGTCTGTCTGTCTGTCTGTCTGTCTCTCTGCCTGTCTGTCTGCCTGTCTGTCTCTCTGCCTGTCTGTCTGTCTGTTTGTCTGTCTGTCTCTCTGCCTGTCTGTCTGTCTGTCTGTCTGTCTGTCTCTCTGCCTGTCTGTCTGCCTGTCTGTCTCTCTGCCTGTCTGTCTGTCTGTCTGTCTGTCTCTCTGCCTGTCTGTCTGTCTGTCTGCCTGTCTGTCTCTCTGCCTGTCTGTCTGCCTGTCTGTCTGACTGCCTGCCTGTCTGTCTGACTGCCTGCCTGTCTGTCTGACTGCCTGTCTGTCTGCAGGGCTGCGTCATCCTCCTTCTCTCTCCATCAGTGTGGATGAATGTGTGCGTCTGGAGGGAGAGAAGTATGACATCACCTGTGTGACCAGTAACCCCTCCCACTTCTACAACCTCACCTGGACACACCCCCACACTAAGGTAAGAGGTCACCTGGACACACACACATACACACACCCGCACACACACAAACACACCCACACACACACACACACACACACAGGTCAGAGGTCACCAGGTGTATCACATTGGAACATGTGCCGGAATTAAAAGAATCTGCTTTTATTTTGAAAGCCAATTCATTATTTTAATTTCATGCCTTCAATCGCTGAAGATTAAAGATTAATAAATGTTGTAGTTTTTTTGACTTCCTGTCTTTTGTTGATTGGCCGTTCCAGAAGCTGAACGTGTCCGTCAGCCGTCTCTATAGCAACCAGCGGATGTACATCAACAGCACGGTGACGGTGTCCGCCGTCAGCCAGAGACACAGCGGAAACTACACCTGCACGGCCGTCAACGAAGCCGGGGTCGCCAAGGCAACCACGCGTCTCACAGTTCTGAGTAAGACAGTCTGTAGGGGGACAATCTGTAGGGGACAGTCTGTAGGGGACAACATGTAGGGGACAGTCTGTAGGGGGACAATCTGTAGGGGACAGTCTGTAGGGGACAACCTGTCGGGGGACAATCTGTAGGGGACAGTCTGTAGGGGACAACATGTAGGGGACAGTCTGTAGGGGAACAGTCTGTTGGGTGACAACCTGAAGGGGACAGTCTGCAGGGGTTAATAGTAACCCTTATAAATAGTAATAAATATTATTATGTTCTTATTGTTTCTTTGAGGATTTTGTATCTTTTTGATTGTTTTGATTAAGATAAATAGACTGAATTCATCTTTTCTTCTTCTTCTTCTTCTTCTTCTTCTTCTTCTTCTTTTCTTCTTCTTCTTCTTCTTCTTCTTCTTCTTCTTCTTCTTCTTCTCATTCCTCTCCAGACGCTCCGTACCTGAGGATCTACCTGCAGCGAGCTAACACTAACACCAAGCCCACAGAGATCAATGAGGACCTGGTGGCTAACGTTAGCAGGATGCTAATGAAGGAGCAAGCAGAGCTAGAAGCTAACATTAGCAGCAGTTTGTTGGCAGTGAATGGGGAGCAAACCGCCAACGTTAGCGCCAATGGATCAGACGTTAGTGGGGACGTTAGCGGGGACGTTAGCAGGGACGTTAGCGGCAGCACCATAGTGGAGGTGTACGAAGGTAAAGATGTGATGCTAACCTTTGTGATTGAGGCCTATCCTCCAATCAGGTGCCAGCGCTGGACCACAACAACACACAACAATGGCACGGTGTACCAGGAGAGCTACACTGCTAATGGCTACAGGTCAGCATTCTAACAGCTACAGTTAGCAGACCAACGGCTACAGGTTAGCGTACCAACGTCAACAGGTTAGCATAGTAACAGCTACAGTTAGCAGAACACCCGCTACAGGTTAGCATACCAACAGATACAGTCAGAATACCATCAACTACAGGTTTGCATTGTAAAAGCTATAGTTAGCATACCAACAGCTACAGTTAGCATGCCAAAGGCTACAGGTTAGAATAGCAAAAGCTACAGTTAGCATTCCAATGGCTACAGGTTAGCATAGTAACAGCTACAGTTAGCACACCAAGGTGGTACTGTCTCTTTAAGAAGCTACTCTGTCTTTAAGAAGGTACTGTCTCTTTAAGAAGGTGTTACTGTCTCTTTAAGAAGGTGTTTTCACGTTGCAGGTCTGAGGCCAGCTTGCTGCTGCCCCGCGTGCGTCAGGACGATCGCGGTCAATACTCGTTCCACTTCGAGAACTCGTTCTTCAACGGATCGCAGAACATCGACCTCCGAGTTTATAGTAAGAACATTTTATCCAATAGGAAAGATTAAATGTTGTGTTCAGGTTCTCTGAGCGTAGGAAATATAAAAGATTAAATGTTGCGTTCAGGTTCTCTGAGAATAGGAAATTTGAAAGATGAAATGTTGCCTTCAGGTTCTCTGAGAGTAGGAAATATGATAGATGAATGTTGTGTTCAGGTTCTCTGAGAGTAGGAAATATGAAAGATGAAATGTTGCGTTCAGGTTCTCTGAGAGTAAGAAATATGAAAGATGAAATGTTGCGTTCAGGGTCTCTGAGGCTGGGATACATAAAAGATTAAATGTTGCCTTCAGGATCTCTGAAAGTAGGAAATATGAAAGATGAAATGTTGCCTTCAGGATCTCTGAGGCTGGGATACATAAAAGATTAAATGTTGCCTTCAGGATCTCTGAAAGTAGGAAATATGAAAGATGAAATGTTGTGTTCAGGTTCTCTGAGAGTAAGAAATATGAAAGATGAAATGTTGCGTTCAGGTTCTCTGAGCGTAGGAAATATAAAAGATTAAATGTTGCGTTCAGGTTCTCTGAGAATAGGAAATTTGAAAGATGAAATGTTGCCTTCAGGTTCTCTGAGAGTAGGAAATATGATAGATGAATGTTGCGTTCAGGTTCTCTGAGAGTAGGAAATATGAAAGATGAAATGTTGCGTTCAGGTTCTCTGAGAGTAGGAAATATGAAAGATGAAATATTGCCTTCAGGTTCTCTGAGGGTAGGATACATAAAAGATTAAATGTTGCCTTCAGGATCTCTGAAAGTAGGAAATATGAAATGTTGCCTTCAGGATCTCTGAGGCTGGGATACATAAAAGATTAAATGTTGCCTTCAGGATCTCTGAAAGTAGGAAATATGAAAGATGAAATGTTGTGTTCAGGTTCTCTGAGAGTAAGAAATATGAAAGATGAAATGTTGCGTTCAGGTTCTCTGAGAGTAGGAAATATGAAAGATGAAATGTTGCCTTCAGGTTCTCTGAGAGTAGAAAATATGAAAGATGAAATGTTGCCTTCAGGTTCTCTGAGCGTAGGAAATATGATAGATTAAATGTTGCCTTCAGGTTCTCTGGGAGTATGAAACATGAAAGATGAAATGTTACGTTCAGGGTCTCTGAGAGTAGGAAATATGATAGATGAAATGTTGCCTTCAGGTTCTCTGGGAGTATGAAACATGAAAGATGAAATGTTGTGTTCAGGTTCTCTGAGAGTAGGAAATATGAAAGACGAAATTTTGCCTTCAGGTTCTCTGAGGGTAGGATACATAAAAGATTAAATGTTGCCTTCAGGATCTCTGAAAGTAGGAAATATGAAAGATGAAATGTTGTGTTCAGGTTCTCTGAGAGTAAGAAATATGAAAGAGAAATGTTGCATTCAGGTTCTCTGAGAGTAGGAAATATGAAAGATGAAATGTTGCGTTCAGGTTCTCGGAGAGTAGAAAATATGAAAGATGAAATGTTGCCTTCAGGTTCTCTGAGCGTAGTAAATATGAAAGACGAAATGTTGCCTTCAGGTTCTCTGAGGGTAGGATACATAAAAGATTAAATGTTGCCTTCAGGTTCTCCGAGTGTTGACATCAGTCTGGAAAACAACACTCTGACCTGCAGCAGCTCTGGTTATCCATCACCCATAATCCTCTGGGGCACCTGCCCCGGCGTCCACGACACGTATGTATCAGACCAGAGACTTCCTCTCTTTCTTTCTTTCTTTCTTTCTTTCTTTCTTTCTTTCTTTCTTTCTTTCTTTCTTTCTTTCTTTCTTTCTTTCTTTCTTTCTTTCTTTTCAGAGGTTTGGAACTCAATAATAATAATAATAAAAATAATAATAATAATCATAATAATAATAATTAAAGCTGCAAGCAGCGTTGGACGGGCCCTCGCCAACCTGCGCGCGTCGGGGTCCACACTGGCGGACGCCGCTCCTTGCAACCGCGCATTTGCGCATCACTCAGACACTGAAAGTCATCCCTAACCCTAACCCAGACTGAATTTGAAGTTGAGCGGATGAAAGCTCTAGGAGAAGTTTGTTTAAGTATAGCACCTTGTCTTTTAGGCCTACTTCCTGTTACCACTAGGGGGCGCTATGACTTTGAGCCAATAGCGGCATGTATTTGTGGTCAGGGGCGGACTCTGATGAATCCTGGAAAGTTTCAAGCCAATCAGACAACGTACGCTCAAGTTACACCACGTACAATTATGAGCATCCCTATGTTCGAACATGGTGTTTGTTATGGACAATCCATGACTAGACCAGAAGTCCAACAACAGACAACCACTCTGGTTTAGATCAGGGAGGCCGTTCCTCCCAATCACGCCTCTCCAAGTATCTCCATCATCACCCATGTGTGCATTGAAGTCCCCCAGCAGAACTATGGAGTCCCCTACTGGAGCCCCATACAGGACTCCATTCAAGGTCTCCAAGAAGGCTGAATACTCTAAACTCTTGTTTGGTGCATATGCACAAATAATAGTCAGAGTTTTCCCCCCCATCACCCGCAGGCATAGGGAGGCGACCCTCTCGTCCACCGGGGTAAACTCCTACGCAGCGGCGCTCAGCCGGGGGCTTGTGAGTATCCCCACACCCGCCCCGCGCCTCACACCGTGGGCAACTCCGGAGTAGGATAGAGTCCAACCCCTATCCAGGAGTAAGGTTCCAGATCCGAGACTGTGCGTAGAGGTAAGCCCCATCAGATCTAACTGGTAGTGCGCCACCTCCCGAACAAGTTCAGGCTCCTTCCTTCACAGAGAGGTGACATTCCACGTCCCCAGAGCCAGCCTCTGCCACCCGGGTCTGGTCTGTCGAAGCCCCTGACCTTCGCAGCCACCCATGTTGCAACGCACCCGACCCCATTGGTTCCTTCCACAGGTGGTGGGCCCATGGGTTGGAGAGAGAGGTGCCATGTAGCTTCTTCGGGCTGTGCCCGGCCGGGCTCTGCGGCAAACCCGGCCACCAGGCGCTTGAAGACGAACCCACCGTCTGTCCCTGGCTCCAGACGAGGGCCCCGGGCAGGGTCCCTCGATCCCTTCCTTTTTCCATAGGGTCTTAGAACCATTCTTTGTCTGGCCCCTCCCCTGAGACCACTTTGCCATGGGAGACTCTACCAGGAGCACAAAGCTCCAGACAACACAGCCCTCAGGTTCATAGGGACACAAACCACTCCACCACGATAAGGTGATGGTTCCCGGAGAGGTAGTGCAGTGGCTGAATTTTCTTAATATTGTAGGGGGCCTTAGCGAGCCATTTTTGTGTGCCTATTCCCGAAACCCTTAAAATACGTACATTTTCACCAGACTTGACGCGACCGCCAAATATGGTGAGCTTTTGAATATGATAAGTCAGGAAAAAGAAAGAAAGAGTAAAGAATAATAATTCCTTGAGTTTCAATGGGGCCTCCGCCGCTGTCGGCGCTCGGGCCCTAATAATACAGTAAACAGACAGTTATTTCCTCTGCAGGTGTGGAGACCTCTCCACCAATCAGGAAGCTCCGGCTTCTGTGACATCACAGCTGGAGGCGGAGCAGGAAGTGAGGAACCAGCTGATGCTGCCTGTGTCCCCTGATGATGTCACTGCGGAGTGTGTGGCTGAGAACCAAGTGGGAGTGTCTCGCCGCGTCTTCGTCCTCCGTAAGTCTCTGATCTCCTGATGTGCCTGAATGGCTTGCTGTGTTGGTGTGTGACCACCCTGTGTTGTGTTCAGGGTCTGCAGGAACTCCAGCAACGTTGTTAACTCCGGCTCTGATTGGAGCTCTGAGTGCTGGGTCCGCCCTCCTCCTGCTCCTATTCGTCATCTTCTACAAGTGGAGAATGGTGAGATAATCTCTGCAGGATGAAATATTAAAGTTATTATAATATATTAATAATGTATTAAAATATTATTATAATATTAATCTTATAATTTAACAGTTAATTACAATATATTTATAATATTATTATATAACATATTCCCCCTCCTCCTCCCAGAGACCCAGGTATGAGATCCGGTGGAAGATCATTGAGACCAGTGAGGGGAACCAGTACACCTTCCTGGACCCA
>JABXJD010000340.1:465000-472500 GCA_013375575.1 Percina caprodes
ATCTTCTACAGCTCCCACGTTGAGAACATCCAAGCAGACCGCTCGCCAATTCTCCCAAGAATCGCGAGCGTAGTCTGCAGCATATGTTCCCCCCGGTGAAGCCTGGGTGAGAAAAACTTGCCAATAGCGCTGAGTGACCGTATGATCAATTCCATTTCGAAAGTTTCCCAAGAAAACAGCAGGCAGGTGGGAGAGAGAAAAAAGAAAAGTTCCACAAGGCAGGGTAGACAGACTGGGAAGAAGCCAAGCTAAGATAAGAGGGGAGAGGAGGAAAAACACGTCTGCTCTCCTCAGTGTTAATAAAGTTATGTTGTCTCCCAGGTACCGGATGATGAAACTGTGCTGGAGCCTGGAGCCGACCGACAGACCCACCTTTAAGATGATTGGTCAGCTCATCAGCAGGCTCCTCCCCCCCACCAATGACTCATCGCCACATCACAGCCACCAGGTGACTCATGCCGCTTTTAGCATTTGAGTTTGTTTTTTGGGACTTTTTCCTCCCGCTGTTTTCTTCCTGCTCTTTTTCTTCTTGCTCTTTTTCTTCTTGCTGTTTTTCTTTATCTACATTTTCTATGTTTTTCTTGATTTTGTTTACATTTTTTGTCACTTTTTAAAAACTTTTTCCAGTGTTTAAAAAAAAGTTTTGTTGATTTTTTTCCTGCGTTTTTAGGGACATTAAACATTAGGGGGTTATGTAGTTCATTATGCTAACCTGAACCTGAACGCATTGTCTCTTCTTCTTCACTCCTCAGTCGGCATACAAGAACGTGGATGAGTTCAGAGAAGAAGAAGAGGAGGAGGAGGAGGTCAGAGCCGCTCTGAAGAGAGGGGAAGAAGAAGGTCATTAAAGCCCATAAACATCTCCATGGTCTATTTACACTGCTCCCTCTCATTCCCCCTGCTTGCTGTCATTCCCCTGCTCGCTCTCATTCCCCTGCTCCCTCTCATTCCCCTGCTCCCTCTCATTCCCCTGCTCTGATGAAGAAGACTCCAAAGTCAAATAGAGAAGGAGGAAGTTAGTTGCTAGTTGTTGCTCGGAGACAGTTCTGACTCTGCCTCCTTCTGATCCTCTCAGATCCCCATGACAACGGTGATGACAAAGAGGAGGAGGAGCCAATGATGAAGAACATCTACCAGCTTTCCTGATTGTCTCATCCAATCAGAACCTGTTTCCTGTTGTCTCCAATAAAGATGTTCAAAATGAAACTTTATTCACAGTTACAGTATTAAATCAAGCATTTACACACCGGGACCGTTAAGTCCTCAATATATTTTTACAGAAAAGTATAAGAAATGCTGAAATATATATATATATATATATATATATATATATATATATATATATATATATATATATATATATATACTGTATGTATATATGTCCGTGTGAACTACTTTTGTGATTGATGAAAACATAATATGTACCTTGTAAGAAGCAGGGTTGAGGTCAGAGGTCACGGCTCTTTGCTGGTCCTCCAGGGGACATTTGATCTGCAGTTGGACAGACAGAAAACAAATTAAACAAGGACATGATGACATGATCAATGTGGGACAGGCTACATAGAGCTCATAATCCAGCTGATAGAGACATATTGATCTATAATAAGAAAACAACAACGCTATCAACACTTCGCTATGACGATGCAGATGCAGCTTGTTTCCATCAGCGTTTATCACATAAGCCGAATATCATCAAGATAAAATCTGATGAGACCCAACGGATTTCCTTTGGGTTGATATTCATGAAATTCATCAATTTTGACTGTTTCCATTAAGCATTTTTCATCAATATCACTTAATCCAGATAAAAACATATGGACGAACCAGAGCTGCTGATAGAATCATTTAAGGAACTAAATCAAATGTCCAGCTTGGTTTTTACTGGAAGGCTCCGCCCAGAGGGACGAGGGTCAGGTATGGACACGAAAACAAGGGTGTTCAGCTGCATGCAGGGGGCGGGGCTTCATTCAGCTGATTACCTGACAGGTGTTCAGCTGCATGCAGGGGGCGGGGCTTCATTCAGCTGATTACCTGACAGGTATACAGCCGCTGGACTTCACTCTCTGATGAAGACAACAGCGAGGTGAGTTACCTGTTCAATGTGCAGTCCTCACCTTATTACTGAGATATAACTCCAGGACAACGTAAACTTTATTGTCCCAAACACGGAGACATCACGGAGACGTGGGACAGTGAGTACAACAGGGAGACGTGTGGGACAGTTATTCCAACAGGGAGACATCTGGGGCAGTGAATCTAACAGGGAGACGTGTTGGACAGTGAGTCCAACAGGGAGACGTGTGAGACAGTGAATCTAACAGGGAGACGTGTTGGACAGTGAGTCCAACAGGGAGACGTGTGAGACAGTGAATCTAACAGAGAGACGTGTGGGACAGTGATTCCAACAGGGAGACGTGTGGGACAGTAAGTCCAACAGGGAGACGTGTGGGACAGTTATTCCAACAGGAAGATGTGTGGGACAGTGATTCTAACAGGGAAACATGTGGGACAGTGAATCTAGCAGGGAGACATGTGGGACAGTGAGTCCAACAGGGAGACGTGTGGGACAGTGAGTCCAACAGGGAGACGTGTGGGACAGTTATTCCCAAGGGAGAGGTGTTGGACAGTGAGTCCAACAGGGAGACGTGTGGGACAGTTATTCCAACAGGGAGACATGTGGGGCAGTGAATCTAACAGGGAGACGTGTTGGACAGTGAGTCCAACAGGGAGACGTGTGAGACAGTGAATCTAACAGAGAGACGTGTTGGACAGTAAGTCCAACAGGGAGACGTGTGAGACAGTGAGTCCAACAGGGAGACGTGTGAGACAGTGAATCTAACAGGGAGACGTGTTGGACAGTAAGTCCAACAGGGAGACGTGTGAGACAGTGAATCTAACAGAGAGACTTGTTGGACAGTAAGTCCAACAGGGAGACGTGTTGGACAGTTATTTCAACAGGGAGACGTGTGGGACAGTTATTCCAACAGGGAGACGTGGAACTGTGTGTCCAACAGGGAGACATGTGGGACAGTTATTTCAACAGGGAGACATGTGGGACAGTTATTTCAACAGGGAGACGTGTGGGACAGTTATTCCAACAGGGAGACGTGGGACAGTGTGTCCCATGTTTAGTCCCATAGTTTAATAACATGTTTATTTTAGTTGTTTTTAATCAATATTTTAACTTTTTCTTACATTTTTGTCCTTTTTTTGATGTTTCCAACACTCTGTAACACTAACTTATTAACTTTAGTGTTACAGTTATTTTTGGAATTTATGGTCCATAAACCTCATTTATAGGAAATTATACTTAATGTTTGAGTTAGAAAAGCAGAAATGAGGAATTATTGAGACTTAAATGAAAGGAATGGATGTTGATGATCACAGAAATATTGTTATGATGACTCAGCAGTTTCTGCCTCTGATTTCAAAACTCATTAGTCAATATTATCTGTGTTATAACGAGTCATTAATCATTAGTCATTTATCATCCTGATAGAAGCTGATTACCCTTCAGCAGATTTCTCTCTGCTGAAACACGTCTAATGATTATCAGCTGACGTATTAATTGTAGTCATTAGTCATGGTCATCCTGTAAAAGCTGAGCCCAGATCAGATCCAGAGTCAGTTTGGGAGAAACACACCGAGCAGACAGGCTTCATAATAATAATAATAACTAGAAAATTCTGCAGAAATTTTATCAGTGTGCCTGCTATTGGGGCACATCCGAATAGCAATAAAACCTAATAAAAATAATAAAAGTGTTATGTGTCTTAATCCTTCAGAGATATAACTTTTTAAAACCTATTTAAGACCTTTCTGTTTCCCAGAAACAGCTATGACGTAGCTGGCGCTAAACCAACCAGACTCCATGTAAAAAACATTTTGACCAATAATGAAGTCTGAAGAGTTAAAACTGGAGAAGAGAGAGACATTTGTTTGAGAAAACCTTCATAGATCCGTCCTGCAGCCCCTCCCTCTGTCCTCTCAGTGTCAGGACCTGTTGCTATGGTGATTTCCTCAGAGAAGAGGCCAGAGTGTTTTTTTTTCTGTTATAAGTCAGCAGTTGGTGAGCCTAGTGCAAAAACTTTACGCCCGACAGACTCCATAGTTACACGTCTGCGATCAGCACAAGATTTTCTACATTTTGACCAACCAAGATGTATAAAGAGGTACAACTGGAGGAGAGAGAGACATTTGTTTGGGGAAAAAAATGACTGAATCGTCCTCCAGCTGCATGATATTTTCATAGTTTCATCGACAGTTGGTAGATCACAGCCCACAATTTAAGTCCGATAGACTCCATAGTTACATGTCTGCGACCGGAACAAGATTTCCTACATTTTGACCAATAATGAAGTCTGAAGAGTTAAAACTGGAGGAGAGAGAGACATTAGTTTGAGAAACTTCCAGATATCCGTCCTCCAGCCCCCCACTCTGTCCTCCACTCTAGCTCTGAACATTCCACCACATACACACACATTGGAAAATCTGAGCCGGTCTGAAAACGGGACGATACGTAAACTGTGATTTGGGAGAAACCGTGCTTGATATCTGAACGCCCATTCAGCCCAATAAACGCCAAAGTCTTGTCTTCGGTTTAACCTTTTAATCATCTTTCTACGTTAAAGTATGGCGATACAGCACCCACGTTTCGATGTATTGTGTTTGCGCGTGTTGGCAGCGCTTCGGGACTAGCAACTGGACGAAATTTGGCAGCCTGAATTATAATAATAATAATAATAATAATAATAATAATAATAATAATACATTTATTTATAGAGCACTTTCATTCAACGTGCTTTACAAAAAGAATACAATTAAAATACAAACAGAACAATAAAAATGAAAATGTTAAATTAGAAATCAGAATAATGTGTTGCTGGAGGTACAAGTATGGGAGCACAGTATCAGTAGTAGTAGTAGTAGTAGTAGTAGTGGAAGTTATAGATGAGGTTTATTTTATAAGTTTTTTTTCTATTCTGTATTTTTATACCTTGTCATTCTCTATTCAAATGTCTTTTCAGATTCAGCAGTAGTAGTATTAGTAGTAGTAGTAGTAGTAGTAGTGGTATTAAAATAGTCTTGGAAGATTCTAGAAAATTAATTTCCAAAAGGATCAATGAAGAGTCGAAGTCTAGGATGTAGGTATCTGTTAGATATAGAATGGAGTAGAAGGAAATAGAATAGAGTGGAATAGAATGGAACAGAATACAATGGAATGGAATAGAATAGAATGGAACAGAATAGTATAGAATGGAATAGAATAGAATGGAATGGAATAGAATAGAATAGAATGGAACAGAATAGAATAGAATGGAATAGAATAGAATGGAACAGAATAGTATAGAATGGGATGGAACAGAATAGAATAGAATGGGATGGAACAGAATAGAATAGAATAGAATGGAATAGAATAGAATAGAATGGGATGGAACAGAATAGAATAGAATGGGATGGAACAGAATAGAATAGAATAGAATGGAACAGAATAGAATAGAATAGAATAGAATGGGATGGAACAGAATTGAATAGAATGGAATAGAAAGAGATGTGTTGATGGAGTTTGTTTTGTCAGGATGAATGTCCGTCTCTCGTCTCCGGAGCGTCTCCTCTCCATCCTGTCCACTCTTCTCGTCGCCTGCTGTGTTGGACTCATTGTGGTGTCATGGCTCAGCCTGCAGCCTGAAGGTAATCAGATTACTATTACAGTACTAATGTACTTATCAGATTACTAATGTACTCAGAGTGTTAACACCTGTTTCCTGGTGAAAGTCTTGTGTTTTCTCCTTAACGTCTCCAGGACATCAACACCTGTTTCCTGGTGAAAGTCTTGTGTTTTCTCCTTAACGTCTCCAGGACATCAACACCTGTTTCCTGGTGAAAGTCTTGTGTTTTTTCCTTAACTTCTCCAGGACGTGAACACCTGTTTCCTGGTGAAAGTCTTGTGTTTTCTCCTTAACTTCTCCAGGACATGAACACCTGTTTCCTGGTGAAAGTCTTGTGTTTTCTCCTTAACTTCTCCAGGACATGAACACCTGTTTCCTGGTGAAAGTCTTGTGTTTTCTCCTTAACTTCTCCAGGACATGAACACCTGTTTCCTGGTGAAAGTCTTGTGTTTTCTCCTTAACTTCTCCAGGACATGAACACCTGTTTCCTGGTGAAAGTCTTGTGTTTTCTCCTTGACTTCTCCAGGACATGAACACCTGTTTCCTGGTGAAAGTCTTGTGTTTTATCCTTAACTTCTCCAGGACATGAACACCTGTTTCCTGGTGAAAGTCTTGTGTTTTATCCTTAACTTCTATGTACATTTTCTATGCGTCAGCCTTTTGTCCAAGACTCCCCTCCCAAATGTTGCGTGTTGGTGTTTGTGTGCCGAGGTGCCGTTGAGCCTTGCGTGCTGCGCGGCCGCATGTTGATCACACATGGAGCCGTTTACTCCGATGAGCTGAAGAACTCCAGCAGTCTGCAGTTTAAATCCCTCGCCTTCGACGTCCAAAACCTGGTGAGAATCCAAGCCTTTAATGTGAAATAACAGTTAGATTTAACATCCAATGTGAGACTCACTCACACACATCTACACACCTGCTCATCAGATACACACTCACACACATCTACACACCTGCTCATCAGATACACACTCACACACATCTACACACCTGCTCATCAGATACACACTCACACACATCCACACACCTGCTCATCAGATACACACTCACACACATCTACACACCTGCTCATCAGATACACACTCACACACATCTACACACCTGCTCATCAGATACACACTCACACACATCCACACACCTGCTCATCAGATACACACACACACACACACACACACACACACACACACACACACACACACACACACACACACACACACACACACTAATCTGCAGGTGTCATGTTCCTCTTATCTGATTGGTCGACAGGTGTCGGAGGCGTTTGGTCTCAGCCAGCTCCGATTGGACTTCCAGTCCTGCCGAGTTTTACATTTCAGGTAGATATTATCAGTCATCACACGGTCTGTAGCTACGTCTCCGTCCACGTGTCCATCTAATGATCTTTGTTGGTAAAACCTCCTGAGAATAAATCTGGTGAAAGTGTGTTTCCATCCAACGGCTTTACAGCCAATAAGAACCTGTGGTGATGACATCACACGCTGTTTTAGGGTCAGACTGGGACATCTGATTGGTTGGAGACATTTAAGGTGTTTCCATTCATTTACACTGAATCACACAACAGACGTCTACCGTCACATGATCACTATGGGACAACATCACATCACAAATTAAATTTCATCAAATTTTACCGTTTCCATAAAGCATTTTTCATTCGATATTACTTAATTCGGAAAAAAAAATGTAGATGGAAACTTAGCTACTAATCAACAATCTGCACAGCCAATCAGAATCTGAGGATGATTTTACTTCCTGCTCAGGATAAAGGTGAGTTACAGGTGAGCTGCTTCTGATTGGTCAATGAGTAAAGGATGAA